>VZSG01000114.1:532271-567371 GCA_013398315.1 Nothoprocta pentlandii | reverse complement strand
AAAAAAAAAAAACTGTTTTTAATAGATACCGAAGACCTTTGTACTTCTGAAATCCTTGTCACTGTGAGTTGCACTAATGATTCCTTCAAAATAAAGACGACCTCTGCTTTGAGTAACACAGGAAACTGGTTGTTTTGCATCAATCTCACATTCTCCCTTGAACCTTCAATGGAAAATACAGAGTTTGTTTAACTTTGTCTGAACAAAGTTTGTTAAGTAAAGCAAAAGGAAAGTGAGTTCCAAGAAATAATTTAATTGAACGTTTATTCCTCCTACAGTGGATATTAAGCACCACATGCTTAGCTGGGGTGTGAATCTGGCCATTAGCTCCAGGATAGTTTTCTAGACTCCCACTTCTAGTTTACTTCTAGTAAATGACGAGATGGAAACCTCCAGAATGTGACCTCATTTTAGATTCTTCTCTGAAACAAATGGGACAAATCGCTCCCAAAATGCTCCCTTCCTTATCCTCTGCCAAGGTAACCTAATTTTAGTGACCTAGAAGTTTGGCACCTGATTCAAAATCAGATGAGCCTCATCACAAGAAGAAATCCACCTAACTCAATATGGTATTAGGTGTCCTGTGGAGTCCTCAGTCCATCAGATTCACTTTGCAGAGACGGCAGCTCTTTCATAGCTGTTGCACGGTCCTGCCTTCAAGGCAGAAGCTCCCATGTGTGCAAGCTCTGTAGCACTGAAGGGACAGGGAATACTTGGTGCAGATTGAAAGGATCTGCAGGAATCTGCAAACAGCCGCGATACATGAAAAAGCATTTGTGAAACTGTGTAAATACAATAATATGACAACAGCATTGACCTGAAGCGAAAACCACCTGGGCTTCGGAATCCCCTGATGCACTGCAAGCAGTATCAATAGCAGCACTGAAGGGCACTCGCCAGAAGGCACTTCTGCTTGGAAGCATATCCTACTTGGAAGCATATCCCTTTTTCTTGCTTTGACAAATGCAGGTCTTCCTTTAGAATAGTTCAAGATCATAAGAAATTTAGTTGGACACTATTCTGTTATAGCATCAATGAAAGGCAGTCAAATCCCGAACGCAGGAAAAATTCCAACTCGGGCATGAGGTTTCCTGTGAAGGGATGGCTAGACCAAAAAACAGTTGTTTAATTCACAGTTGCTACTACGACACTGTCAAATTAGGAACAGTCTGGACCCTCTCATGTGTCTTCCAAGTCTCTCTTCTTTTCCCTCTTTTCCCACTGTAAATATCAAGGGGTTTCATTCTTCATGTATCTCCAGTTCCTCTGTGTTGCTTCCCAGGAGCGGAGCTGGCGTGGCCAGATCCTAAAGTGACTTCCCCAGTGACTAGCTGGACTTTAGCTGCTGTGTTTCTCAGCTGTTACTCAAATGCATTCTGCAAGACTTTCCTTTTCATAGCATGATTTAGATCAAGTAATTTTTGTTTTCAGTTGCGCTGCATCATAAAATTAGGTAATTACTCTTGTAAATCTGTCAGGCCTCTAAGTAATTATCTGATTTAGAACATTTAAAATAAAAGGCAGGAAAATTCCACTCTCTCTTATGTGGTATTTAGATGAATTAGGCCAAGGGTTATAGGCATCCAGATAAAATCTGCTCCATTAGGCAAAGAGTGACTGCAGTTGGGTGAACATTCAAAAACATCCATGAATATATGGATCTTGCTTTGGCTACACTCATCTTCCTTTTGTGTTCCAAGTGCACCAACTAAGAAAGTTCACTTGGAGCAATGTTTGATTAAAGAGGGATTTTTAAACTATTATTGCAGAACCTACAGAAAAAAAGTCATCCTTGTGTTTTCAATTAAAAAGTTATTTAGTGGTATAGTAATGCAGTCAGAATGCTACTGAAACATAAGAAGTCCATATAGAGTTTGAAATCTTTCCCAAACATTGTATGGGGAAACAATTCTTGTTAGAAAAGTACAACTAAAAAAAGTGATTCACTAAATCAGTTATTGTCCATCAAGATACTCTGCTGGCAGTGATAAGGAAGAAGTAGGGAAAAGGAATGAGAGGAATGCCATAAGCTACTGATTTTGCAATTATCTAGCAGCTACAATATGCCCAGAAATATCAAAACCCCACACTTGGTAATCCTGAAAGTCCTGGTTCTATTTCCCAAACCTTTTATGCCTATGCCAATGTACAAGGGTAGACCAACAGTACTGTATCAGTTCATCCTGGAGAAAAGAAAGCTAAAGATGGGCAGAGAATCAAATTACAGAAGAGTATATGGAATATGAGGCCAGACTTCCTTCTGAGGCTCACACTGGAAGGACAAGAGGCAAAGGACACAAGCTATATGGGAGACATCAAGTGGACACGAGAAAAAGCTGTTTTTTTTTTGTTGTTGTTGTTTGTTTGTTTGTTTGTTTGTTTTGTGCAATACTGGGACAGGTGCCCAGAGAGGAATCTCCATCCATGGGGATTTTCAACACTGACTTTTGGACTTTGAAGTGAATCCTGCTTTGGATCAAGGCTGGGCCACAGGCCTCTGGAGATCCTTTCCAACCAGAATTGCTCTGCAGTTCCAACAAAGTCAAGTGGATGCAAGGTTGAATCGGGCAAGAGCAGGTCACTCTGCCAAGCTGAAAGGGCAGGAGCAGTGCCTCTTTAGTGCTCAGACCACAGAACCATCCTTTGGCAGCAAGTATCTATAGATATGGCAAAGTTACTCTTGTGAAATTGCTCAAAAACTTAGGAATAGACAGGGTAGAGTAGTTCTACACTAATGGGTTCAAGCTGTGCTCCAACTACAGCATCTGACACGACCAAGGGGTGTCTTTGACAGTGAGATCTGCTGCTATAGGCTTCTTCTCTCCATGGCAGCACCGCTTCTCGCTCTGCCGGCATCCTCACATATTCCAATATGTCCACATTTTTCGCAAAGCAGATGTACCGTTTCCCTGCCAGTCTTACTTGAGAGAGCTCCTACACCTCCCTCCATCTGCTCCCCAGGCCTACACAGGCAACAAACTGTGCAACCTTGTAATTATAATCTTGGCTTTATGCCTCTACCAAAAAAGAAAAAAAAAAAAGAAAACAAAATAATAATTAAAAAAACCCACAATCCTCCACTTTATCTGGTTCTTCTATAATTAGCTTCTCCAAAAACACATGAACATAAGACTGCCTGTATTTTTGATAAGGTTTGAGTGATTATCCTAAAGACAGTGCAGGAATATTTCACAGCCACAAATGTTTCAGAGCTGCCTTATGGACGTTTGTAATTTATAACAAGCTTAAAATATGGAAGACGTGACTTTAGTAAGAATGGAAACTGCATGATAAATGCATGATAGGGCTGCTGGAAAGGCAGGATACAATTTCCATTGGAATTTTACCTTTCCCTCAATCAAAATTTTAATATTTCTCCAAACCAGTGAGTCTAATACCTTTGTGGGGTTGGACAGACCTCAAGGACTTCATTCAGATTAGATGAACATGTAAAGCAGGAACTGCCCTCAGGCACAAGACATTTAAAATCCAAATTTCAAACGCCTCCTAATTCTGAAAGAGATTCAAGGTTCAGGGACTATCTGTTACGGGAGTGAGAAACAGAAAGGGCTTCAGAGAATTAAAGGGAATAATTGGATATTATAAAAGGTAAGTGCTCTTAACAGCTGCAAATTTTAATTGTAGGTTAACTGTAAATCACAGGCCATCCACAAGGGAAAAGTTCTGACTGCTTTTTTTTCTAAAGATTCTCAACTCCTACATACTCCTGAATTTCACTGAGCCTGATATCAACTGAATAGTCTTGTTTTAATCAATTATTTAATTCCTATACCACTCCACCAAACCCATGCCACTTCTAAGAAGGTTTCTGCTGAATAACCCTCTAACACAAGCGAAATCTCTGGATGAAAGTTGAGGGAAGCCAAAGCTTTCACAATTAGACATTATTCTCAAACCACATACAGGTAATGAGAAGAGATCCTCAACAAAGGACCAGCTTTGTTTGGGGAAAATGAAAGCTCAGACAAACACAGCAATCAAGAGAATTGATATCCAAAGAGAGGTTAGCAACAACTGCAACCTTATAGCCTCTCACCCATGCTGGAGTAAATAGATAATTGCTCATGCATAAACATAAGAAGGGCTTAGGTGTTAATAAATAAAGGATTAAACTTGGAGAACATCCACAAACAATAGCACAAAATGAAAAACCTCTTAGTAAGTAAGTGCCCTGCATCATGCACTGAGCTGTCAGTAGCAGCTCAGCTCTGTGAACCTTCTGTCACGGAAAGCTAAAGAACTACCAGGTTTTCTCTCTCACTCTGATTTTAAAAATGGGGAAGTTTCTGGTAAAATCCAAACTCCACATCTCTTCCTAAGGCTCATTTCTGTGCTACCTACATGATCCAGTCTGACGTCTGCAAGATACAGACGAGCTCTTAGTTTCCCTCTTCCTCTAATTTCTATTGCTTATTTCTTCCCTAATTCCATTCATCACTGTCAGAACTATTGCTATGCAAGAAAGAATATAATCAGGTCTGAAAAGGCCAGACCTGTCCACTTCAGACATTCTTGTACCTTCCTCTGAAATAACCAGCACAGCCTCCTACCTGAACACAGCACAAATACAGACTGAAAACAGAATCATTCCATTCTGTCAGTACTTCACAGGATGGAATTAACTGCAGAATTAGGACTCCAAACCCTGCAACAGAGTCTGCATCCCCTGATCCTAGTCTGAGGCAAACATATTTAACACAAACATTTGGGAACTTGCCGTAGGTCAGGCTTGGGCATACAAAAAGACAGCACATTTACTTCATGTTAGATAATGACAATGCTGAGGACTGCAGAAATGATTAGGATTAGTCACAGGAGCTATATGATTACCCTTAACATTTGCACATATGCATGATTGTAAATGAAAGCCTACAAATCTCTTTCCAGCCTTATTCTTTAAAGATTAACCATTTGCCATTTGCATGTGGTTCCTGTAGACCCCAGTGAACTTAATTTTGACACAATCCAAGTACAAAAGCCAGACAAGTGTGTAAGCTACTTGACTTACTGGGCTTGATTAGAATTACAGTGCACCAAATGCACGTTTGAATTCCTACAGGAGCTTGGGATGGCCAGATCCTTTTACATTTGCTCTCAGCAAATACCCAAGCATTCCTTTTTTAGCAGAAATGCTCATAAGAAATTAGTTTCCAGATCTCACGGGTGCATATTTGAGACTCCAAAGACTGTATCTGTGTACACACAAGGATGTTATTCATGCCAGAACTGCTCATCCAATCAAGAAACGGAAATACTACCACTGCTTGTGGTTCATTTACCCAAATGCTCTTGAATACCAAAACGGAAATTTAGAATAGTTGAGACCTCTATGACAGTGAAAACATTCAAAAAATGCATGATAAAAATTCTAATATTATACTAAAAACCCTGTGCTGCTCTCAGAAGAAAAAAAAAAAAAAAAAAAAAAAGGAAAATCTAGTCAAAAGACTTCCAGACCTAGGACTATCATTGGCAGGGTAAGAGGTGGATAATCTGTATAAAGAGTGATGAAAGCCAGAGCTTCATTAATTCATCATTAAGAATATTATTTAAACTTTCTCTTCAACTTCACTTAGCCAAAAATTAAAATCCTGCAAAATTTATTTTGTTTAAAGTTCCTTTTTTGCACTTATAACCATAAAGGAGAGCACAGGAGAGCATGCAGAGGACCAGCCTTCAGAACATGCATCCATAAAAGGGAAATCATGATTCATGAGCACACCCTAGTGTTGTAAAGTAACACTGCAGTGAGGTTATAGAAATTCTCTGCATTAAAAATACTTAGGATTTTCCTAAGTTATGATTTTATATTAAAGCAACAATTTATTTGTTGAAAATCAGATTTCCTGCACTAATATTTAGGAAATATTTATTCATTTGGATGCCCCATTTACTAATGAATTGAAAATAATCAAGTACTTATGGATGTGAGTTTTTAAGCTCATTCACCAATTATGGTCACAGCAATGAACAACTGTTTCTTTTGTGGAGGATAAGCATTGCAGTATTTATCATGCAGAATCCATAGCAACTTGCTACAGTTAAGATGTCTCTCTGCAGCTTTGTAAGATGTGAGAGAGCAGGAAGCAGAGAAAAGAAAGCAGCAGCTAAAAATCTAAAGCATTTCATGTGGGATTTAGAAGTTGTTCATTCTCAATTCATTCATGACCTGGTTTTCTAGAAACTGCTCCATTTACATAAATACACCCTGGATGTAGCTACAATTTTTCCGGTTCTTCCTAATTAATTTCCTAATTTGTCTATTTTATTAAATATTTCCTATTTCCTTTAATTCCAAATTAAATAACACATGTAATGTACTAGATTTCATGTTAATGATGATGTGCTACACAGCAAAAAGATGGGCATTTTTTTGGCTTTTTTTTGCAAAGCAATATATATCATATGCAAAGTTAGCAAATGACCCTCTTCAGGATGCCTCCAACAAGGAGGGCAAATACCACGAGCAGTGAGGTAGCATCTATGTCACTTCAAGCAAGGAGACATCTCACCATTGAAAACTCCAACAGGAGAAGCTTCTCAAGAACGGATGGGAAACCCCATGCTGAGGAACAAACAGTTAAGTGTGATGTCCATGGCCCAGCTTCTTAATTGTCACATTGTCATTGTAGGTGCACATTTTAGGGGAATAAAACAGTTTAGCACCATGCAGTGTGTTCTCCAAGGATGACCCACCAAGAAATCACTGAAATTGCCCTGAGATGGAAGTGTTCCTTGATGACACACAGCTATTGATGCCATTTGTTTCCCTGAAAGAGACACGAGATGATACAAAGGAGTGACCGCCTGGCAGTCGGGTCTGCCAGTGTAACTGTGTATAAAAGAAGAATAACAAAGATTAAGGACAGCAAATAGAAGAATAGAAGAATAGAAAAGATCTGTCAGCGCCTATGTCAGATGGTGATGAGCACCTGAAGACAAAACCCACTGCAAATATGCAGGAGGAGGAAAAGGAAGGGCATGATTAAGGAATATGAGTATGAAATTAAAGAACAGCACTTCTCATTCATTCTTCAAAGCTTTAAAAGTCTCTCAAAGGTTGCTGAGGTAGCGCCTTTTAGTCGTCCCTTTCTCATAACCTCTTCCTCAAAAATCCCTCCTGAAATCGAAAAAAAAAAAAAAAAAGATCAAGGTAACAATTTATTTTATTGTCAATGCTATGTACAGAAAGATGAAACATCTGTATTCTTCTGATTCATTGCATTAATCATGTGCTGTATCTGAAAAAAAAAAAGAGGAAAAATACAAAAAGAAAAGTTCTGAAAAGTGACCTTATAGTCAGAGCATGCATATTGCTTCTGTCATTGTATTCTGAGATTACTGCATTTTGTTGCAGTTCTGTTCTGTTTAGAACTAGTCCTGAGTTAGTTATTTTTCTGACAACAGCAACTATGATTATTTAAATGACAAAACGTGCTCTTGCTTTTTCACGTGCTAACGTTGCTATTACTGGAGATAGATCAGAAGGAGACAAAAATTCCTCTGAAGCTTTCTCATGTAGAACATTATGAAAAGAGAAGTGACACATACCACTTGTTGGGAGTGACATGCACCACTTGTTAGCTGATTGATAAAAGCTCATGGCCACAAGCACAGAGGAGCACAGTGGCACAAAAGAGGCTAGGACACAAATGATCTGTTCAGAGATCAGACATCCTGTCCAGCTCTTCCAGGGCTATCCCAGAGCTCCATCAGTCCCACAGTCCAAGTGTGGTCTGGAGACGTGGTTCTTCCCATGCTTGTTACATGGGGAACTAGAGGGATAAAGGGACAACCAGGGAAAATCAGACCCCAGATGTCATGAGGAATTTTAATTCCTCTGCAATTTTGCTGGCAGGGCAACATGACAAGCCACCATAGTCCAACAGGATTTCTGGGGTACGATAAGGAAAATATTTTAATGCAAGTCATTAGGAGCCTAAGTGCACCAAGAGACCTTACTTTCCTGGCCAGCCTTGCCTGAGGCCTCCACTAGGACTTTCTGCCTAGAGACTGAGAAGCTCTTTTTAAGCTTGAGCTTGAACCTTCAAGCCTGAACTATGTCATGGGCTGACCTGTGCCTAAGCGTGACCCTAACCTGCTGGCTGCAATTCTCAATTAAGTAACAGATCTGGTGGATGATGCTCACCTCGACCTGAGGAAAACTTTGTAACCTTCCACCTGCCTACCTCAGGCTGCTGTTAGAGTGTTTATACCCTTGCATCCGAAGTGCTCTTATCTTCAGGTTCTTACAGCAGTAAATTTAGAAGCTGCTGCAAAACATTGCTACAGGTCAGGTTTCTGGTAGGACACAAATGCCATTTACCGGGATCCTTCTGTAAAACAAAACAAGCATGAACTGCTCATTGCATTTAGCATGAACCACTGAGACAAAAGCGATGCCTGCTCCTTTTGGTCACAGAGAGAAGTCCTGTGCAGGATGGCTGGGTTTTGGGGTCACAGGTGGACTCAGCAAGGGACAAGTGGCCATTACCAAAGTCTTTCTGAACAGGGAAGCAGTTTTTATGAAAGGTAGACAGCCTTTCTAAGCGCCAGGAAAGATGCACTTAACTGGGAATGCAGCAGCACCCTAGATGAATATACCCACAGGTGCATCAGATGAATGACTATCTTTTTACATGTGTTGTTCACATAGCCAAGGAAAATGGGCTATACTTTAGTGCAATGCAATTTATAAAGGGAGCTCATAAATCCACTGCAAGAGCTCCTAGCTTTCAGGATCCCAAACAAACCATCTAAATTGCCACAGTATCAAGCCAATGGAGCTTGTTTCCATGGTAGTATGGGCTTATGAGCACTTCTATGCCCACACAATTGCTCCAGCAAACAAAGAATGCATATCGAAAAAGGAAAGAAAAAAAAATGTTTGGCTGAAATATAGTAATCTAAAATAAACTGCAGTGAAGTAAGGTCAGCTGATGTGAAGTGCATCCATCCATGGCCTCTGCACTGTCTCTCTCTTCTTCTGCTTTATAAATTGCAGGAAAACAATGATGTTCTGTATAAGCTTCCTCAGACATCAGTAGGACATGATGAAATAAAAAGGGGAGAAAACAAGAAAAAATGGGCTATCAGCTACTGTGTGATAGTTGTGCAAGAATGAGCAGCAAAGCCTAGTGTTATCAGCTACATGAATGCAAGTACAGCCCTGCTGTTAAGTTGTATTGCTTGCATATTCCAACAGGCTAATGAAGAACATTTGTTTTCAGTTATTTTCCAGAAATTAAGACAAGATTACTGTATCTGACTCCTGCTGCTTAACACCTTGCTTTCGCAAATAGTCCCAGCGATCTCAACTAAATTAGTTCTTAACTATCTAAAATGCAATATTCGTAGGAGCATGACAAACTGATATTAGGAAGTAAATGACTGCACCGTACCCAGAAGGTACATACGCAATTACACTCACAGATAGTTAACAGTGAAGTATGCTTCAAGGTCTCCTGCAGCCTGACAGCAATAGGGCTGATGAAGAACAAGACATCCATCACATTCTTGCACAAAACATTACATGATATTAGAAATTACATAGCTGCCTATTCTCTAGGGCTTTAGATGCAATTATAAAACTCAGTGGTAGACGAGTACATATTATTTGCCTTATTTATTATGTTTCTATGAAATTTAATTCTTACCTATGCTACAGACCTTTTCTATAACAGCTGAGGTTCCTGTTAAACTAAAACTCCTTTCAGAGAGGCAAGACAAAAGAAAACAAAACAAGAAAAGGTATAAAGTCCCAGAACGAAACAACTCCATTCCTCATTCTTTAGGAGTTAAACAAAGATTTACATTATTGTATTTCAAACTGCATCTGGCATCTCACGGGATGTTTGAATGTTTCTAACTCTGAAATAGGCAATAGTGCACAGACCTCTAGGGAAAGAGCCAAGGCTACTAGGAAAGACAGACAAATTTTTTTTGTAGTCCTATACTCTGTTCCTAAATTTGCACAAAACTGATGAGCAGTCCAAAATTCTGGAAAAAAAAAAAAAAAAGGGTAGTATTAGCTTTCTTTTTTTTTACAAAATGAAACAGCTTTCCCATCCCACATTATAAAGCTTTTAGGAAAAACTTAGCCCAAAAACTTTTGAGTAATCCTAACAATTTGCAACAAGACAGTTATTAGAATTGATCTTGCAATTTAATATAATTTTAAAAACAATTCATCCACTCCAAGTAGCCTCTATTTGTGGATGAGGTAGATGCTCCTGACTTCAGGCAATGAAACAGCAGAAAGCTACCTTGAAGGTGAAATCTCCCTAGGGCCGGTATTTCAGGGTGTTTTATTTTTTAGTAGCATTGACTTTTTGAGGTTGCCCTGAGCAGAAAAGCAAAACAAAACAAAACATGCTCTAGGTGTCCCTGCTTGAACAGAGGGGTTGGATTAGATGATCTCTAGGGGTCCCTTCCAACCTCAAACATTCTGTGATTCTGCGCGAAAACAAAAATTTAAGTGCAACATCTTTTAAGCATCATCTTAATATCTCCTTATAAGGCTTTCTAAAATTTCTTACTTTTATTGTTTTACTCTTTCAATCATTTTTATCTAACACATAAGCAGACAGCTTTGCTAAACAAAAGCATCATCTTAGACCACATGATGCAAGGAGGTAACTTAAATGCCTGATGTCTAACAGCCACCCTAATATGAACAGATATTCCAAACACACAGTGAAAAGCAGGATAATCAGTGGGATACACTGATTATACAGTGGGATACACTGATAGTGCACTGCTGCACTATCAACTTTACAAGAACAGCAGAGCCAGGTGTGGGTGGCGGAGTTCTGCTCCTTTTGAAAGAACTGTGTAAGTGTACAGTGTAACAGCATGAGATGTTGTAACTAGATAGAAACAGGGCTTTACGCCCCGCAACTCCTGACACCCATCGTGAAAACCACTCCCTTCAGGAAATGCTGAGTACAGAAAGCACAAACTTTGGACTGGTGGTAATAGTTCAATTACCTACAGATAGAATATTTCATCAGGATGAGATGCAAAGATAAAAATCCTAGAAGATCCTATGTTTGAACTCACATGAAAGATGCTATTTTGGATTTAGTCTCAAGTGGTGCTCAGGAGCTAGTTTAAGAGGCATCACTGGGAGCGCTTTTCCATAGCAGTGATCACAGCACAATTAGGTTACTAGAGAAAAGAGCAGGTAATTGAAGAAAGAGTTGGATAAAAATGCTGAAAGGAAGAATGTAAAAGGAAGGTTATTGGGGGAAAAAAAAAAAAAAAAAAGAGAGAGAAAAGAACATAACAGCCCAAGAAGCCTGTAGGCAACGTTCAAGCTACACAGAATACTGAATTCAAAGCCCACGTAAAACGTGCACCAAAAGGAAAAAAAAAAAGAAAAAAAAGAACAACCCAATTAATCCTATTTGGTTCAACAGGGGAGATATCAGAAAGAAATGTCACAATTTAAAGAAGCTAGCCTACATGCAGAGAAAAGTCATAAAATACGGCAAGTCAAATGAAAACAGGAAATTAAGAGGCTAGAAACGAGTTTGAATAGCCCAGTATAACGGATGCTCAAGTTCTCAGTAGAAAGTCCTCTAAGAGTAATAAAGGCAGTGAACTGCCCACGGAATCAGCAAGCTTGCTTGGTGAGGGAGGTGTAGAAGGGTACTAAGAGACAAGGCTGCAGCAAAACCACTCCATGAATTCTTTGCACTGCTCTCTGTTAATGAAGACCTTGGGAAAACTCCTATAGCCACAGCATTATTTATAATGGTTCAATTTTGACACACAAAAAGTATCAGATCAATTAAATAAGTTAATGCTAATAAGACACCAGGACTGCACAGTATTTTTTTTCCAAGGTGAAACCACATTGCTGCTAGCAGAGGCACTCTGCATCCTTGCAAACAGCTGCGGAGCCAGAGCCTGCAGTGCAGTTAACACACAAGAAGGCATCTAGAATATATGAATATATCTGTGAATTATGGGCTTGCAAACAAGTTCTTTGGCAACGTGACAGCACATAATAAAGAATAAAATTAGGAACACATGCAGAAATATGGGCTGTTTGAGAAGGATTAGCACTGCTTTTGAAAAGAAAAATCTAGCCTCACTGCTGATGGACTTACATGAGAGTGTGAATCAGTATCTGGGAAAAGGGGATTCAGTAGAAATGATGAGTTTGTATTCTGAAATTACTCCTCCTTATTAAACTATGTTGCCTCGGGGTTGGAAATAGGGTCATGTTCTAGGACTGTTTCCTGTTCTCTGACCAGCAAAGATAGCTTAACAGTAACTTTTTTAAGAACACAGATGAATTAGAGTTGCTTGGGGATCAGTCCTGGAATTAGTATTTCTCAACATCTTCACCTGTGTCTTGGAGAAGGGTGTACACGCAGCCATCACCAAATCTGCAGAGGACACTTAGCCTTTATAGGCAGAGAAATGACAAGATCAGTGTGACAAGGAACTCTGAGAATCTCACAACACAGAAACCAAAAAAATGGCAGATTTTGATACAGAAAAAAAACATGAAGTAATGCATCTAGAAAGATGGTCTGAGATACAAGTGACTGTTAAAGCTCAGGAAAGATCTTCATGTCATCATTAGTTGTTCACTCTTCAGTGGCAGGGTCATGAATAGGAACAGGGCTGGTGTCCTAGCATGAGACACGTTGCGGGTTGCATATCCATGGTTTGGTAGAGGTAAGTGAGCATTAGGTGTAGACATGGACATTTACACTCCGAGAAGACAAAATGAACGTCAGATGATGAATGCCAAGTGCATTGCTCTACAGATCTGCTCCCACTATGAAACATTATCCAAGGTCTGTATGCACTGAGTGTCTTTAACCTTGTGCACACTTGAGAAGAAGCAACCCTTCCAGTTTCCTTGGGTAATACTCTTTCCTACTGTGTATTTTAATACTTTTACAACTTTCTAGCAGTAATTTCCTATGTTCTTGTTCAAGGAAACTCTAAAATAGTATACAGAAACACAAATTATGCTACTTTTTAAACAGAACATATGATTACAGCACTGAAATGATTTTTAATAAATACCTCCACTAATGAGCCACACTCACGCTACATGCATCATTTTGCTCAAAACCCAAATTCTATAAATTGAAGTGGGTGTCACAGTCTTGAAGAGCTTAAATACTGCTTTAGAAGAATCTGTCAATTATTTAATAGAAATCCTTTCTTAGCACAGTGTTGCTGATCTATGTCTCACACCCAAGGTTAATTTAATACTTAAAATGTAGCATTTCAAGCACAGCCACATGAAATAATTTAGTTTGGAAAAAAAATGTGGAGAAAAAGGAAAGGCAATTATTCATGTGAATAACTAAAATGAATCACAAAGGAGAGAAAATTGTATCTCTATAACGTAGACATGCAAAGATCAATCCATTATACTACGCAACACAAAGAAGGGAGAATTACATTGCGGGGTAAAATTATAGCTATATACATTTATATATATATATATATATGTATTTAAAGTGAAGGGCAAACGAGCTTACGACAAAAGCTGGTCAAAACTCCTACTACTCTAACCAGAAAACCTGTGCAAGCCTGGCCAGGTATACCTGAAGCATCAACTCTGAAACAACAACCTGAAGCATCTCTTCTTCCAAAGGTCTTGAACCACGGAGAACGCACATAGAAACTTAGTTGTCCCACACAGGTTTATGTACCCAACCAGAGCCATTTAGACACAACTTAGCAAAATCAAGAAGGGTAAGATCCAGGGACAGAGCTTCCCCACTAGGAAGCAGCTCAGGTATTTCACTTTTGGCATGGCATTGAACATGGACCAAGATAGAAAAAGAAAATTAAAAAAGAAAAAATCCCACAAAGATGTCCCATGAAGGACCAAAAGCCAATTTCATCCTGTTCAGTAGCTCAGGAGCAAACTCACTCCCCAGTGCAAACCACTGCAGTTGCCCATAATATTAGGTCAAAGGCTTTAGTTCAGAGTCTCTGTGCTGGGGTCAACCACCTCTGTGTTGAGAACCCCTAAGACAGATGACAAGATGAAGACCTATCTCCTGAGCCAGGGAGGCCTGCTGCTTCCCAGGGGCGTGGATCAGGGATGCTAAGGAGTGACTGTCAATGCAGAACCACCCCTTGGACACTTATTCATTTATATGAGCAGAGATGATACTGCTAAGGTGTACCCACAGCATGTTAAGAGTGACTACACACCCGTGAGGGTAAGAGGTTTGTAGATCCAGGTCATGCTGTTGCTTCTCCTCTGTCTTGCTGGTGAAGAGGAAAGACCCATAGAGATGCAGAAAGATCTTGTGCAAAGAAATAGCATTCATCTGCAAGGGCTAGACAAGTGCATCTTTGCCAATGGGCTTTCTTACCTGGTGACAGTTGGCTGGTTGGAAGCTTATGGGATGAGGACTAGAAAAGAGGCCAGTAAGCATAAAATCACCCAAACAGGCTATGACTATGACAGTGAACAAAGACTTATTTACACAATCAGTCTGAATTGCAGACTAGTTTTTGTGGGGGACTCAACATAGAGATGGATCACCTCAAGCTCTGAATTCCTGGTCGTGAGTATGGGGAGCTCTACCAGCTTGTGTTGGAGGAGGTTGTTCTTGAAGACTTGCCAGCTTTCCCAAATTCCTTTACTTTTCAGAGCTGCCTACCCCGTGAGCCCACCCAGTTCACTGAATCAGGTGAAGCTTCCTATCCTTAAAGCCAGGATCCATATTCTACTGCTCTACTGTTTTCTAGTTGCCCCTCAGATCCTCAACTGTACTACTTCAAGTTCAGGACTGGCGAGACTAGCACTGACTGTCACGTTCCCAACTGTATTTTTGTTGTAGTGTAAACCACATCAGTTGCACAAGTCCTGGCTGGTCTCCTGGTAGGTATCTGCATCAAGAATTTATCCTTGGTATTCTCCAAAAATTTGGGTTCACAGAATCACAGACTGGATGTTTCCTGCTCATGAGTCTTTAATCAGATGTCAGAGAGACCACAGATAACATGAAAATAAATGCTTTTGGAAACATGGAGCTCAGCCAGGTTTCTTGCTCAGTAATACAAATGCCAAATGAGTCCTTTCCTATAAAATTCAGTCACTCTTCAAAACCACTATAAGCCCTTATTTCTTAAAAACACAGCATTAGCTTCATTATCACAAAGTCCAGTTTTGTTCTCAAAAAGCATGGTGAAAATTTAATATATTTCACATTTAGAAACATTCTTTATGCATTTCACTTTCTCCTTTGAAGTATAATGAAATATTCTGCATTTTTCACAACACAGTAACATTAACTAGACATATAAAAGTCACTGTAAAATAGCATACAAAACATTAGGTTTAAGTACAATTACGTTCTCTACAATACACAGTAAAGAGCAACATGGGGAGTTAGCAAACTGCAACATAAGTAATGAACGTACATAATTTCATTGTGTTCATACTAGATTCTACTTCATTTCAAATTCTCTATTAAGAAAAAAAGCAACAAGCATCAACAGCTAACAGAAGGTGTCTTTTGAAAGCCAGATTTTATTCATTTACATTACTCAGTCTGGAAAATTATGGTATTTGGAGACACCAGAGTGTTCAAAGAACATTTGTTGGGGCTGTCACTCACATTGACACCACCTTATTCTGACCCCTGATTAGAAGAATATTTCTAACTCCTGTGAACTCAGTAGCTGCTGGTGTTGAATTGGCCAAATTAAGCATATTCCTCATCCACTCAGGCTGCCATGTTGATAGTTGGTGAGCTCAAAGTGTCTGCAGAGATTGTCACCAACTGGAACCTGGGGTTGGTGATGCCTGCGAGTTTGAAGACTACTTAAAAGCACAAGCCTACCAATCTACTGTAGATATTGTAATTAACAGAACTAGGCAAATCGAGGTACAAACTCCCATTTTGTGACCACTCAGTAGTCCTGTACTCAGAGTGAGATTATGAATATGTGGTAAATTTGCAGCATTAGGAAAGCCTTTGCACTGGCTGGGGAGGTACAAGGAAATGAGCTGGTAGAACAGAGCTGATGGCTTGAGAAGCAAAGAGTTCTGTGCGCAGGAGCAAGGTCAGAGCTCAGTTAAACCGTCTGAGGCTGCTGTTCCAACCTCCAGGCTACATAGCCTGGCTATACTAACACCCTGCACCAGCTGCAATTCTTAAGGACAGAGTCCCTACCAGCTCTGCCCTTTGGTGAAATGCCCATGATGACATTCATGGACACTCTTTTATCACCCATTTTGATCTGGACGGAATCCCAGAGCTGTTCAGCTCATCAGCCATCAATAGCACCGTCACCTGTATGTTGTTTTCTACGTCATTTGTTAAATTATGGCTAACAAATTTATGATGATATGAGCCTCTCAGGAAAAGATCATGCTGGGGCAGGTGCTTTCCCAGGAACTCCAGCCTGTGGACAACACCATGCTAAAGCTGAGACCACTATGCACAGAGCAGTAGAAAACAGTGTGCTCACTGCCTCAGTCTCTCAAATTGCCCTTCTCTGTCAGATGAATTTTGGTGGACTGAATGACTCTTTTGAAAATAAAGTATCATGAGGTTGACGTTTGCATTTTTTTCCTTTTTTTTTTTTTTTCTTTTCTCTCCAGTGTCCATATCCTAGTCAAAGGCTTCTGTTTATTAAGAATGCACTACTCTAACTAATGTTGCTAATTCTGTTAATACGATACGGCATTTGGGAAGAGGATTTCCCACTACTTGCAATGTCTGTCTAGAAAAAAAAAAAAAAAAGCATTGCCTAGATACATGTAGTCAAGGCAAGACAGACAGATGCATGGGGCAATGTAACATACTACAGCAGCAGAGACAGCAACAGAAGAGTAGATTTCAAAGTGTGACATCATGGGCTTGTCCCTGAAACTTCAATGCCAGCAAATATGGCTCCAACCACCAGTTCAAGTTATAAAGATGGCATTACTAGCAGAAAAATGTTGCAAAGCATCAATCCCCTCCATAGGACATCATATTGAATTTTATTAGTCCCATTTGCCACAGAACAAAAGTTTTGTTACTAAAGTTTTCCGATACCTACTTTTTGATTGCACCCATGTGCGACTGCTTTGTGTCCTAGTGAGATCTTGGGTGACGCTAAATGCAAGTACGCAGTGCTTGGAGTACCAGAAAAGCTGCTTCACAATTCTCATACTTTTCTTAAGTGAACTATTTTTGAAACAACCCACTGTGGGTCAGAATCAATTGTAGCTATTATTTTTACAAGTAAATGATAATTTAACTCACTATCAGCACTACCATGGAAAGACACAGCAAGCATCTAATACAGAAGGTGCAGAAATTATCCTTATTACTACAGAAATAATCTGCATTTATGAGATCTTTCCCCAGTACTGCAATACTCGTTCATGGACATAAGAGGGCATTCCTGGTCTTTACATTTCAGCTTGGGATAATGTTTTGTGAGCTGCTAACGCTCAGGACATATTGAAGAACTGACTATAGGTCAACAATGCTCTGCTTTTATGCGCAGGTCTAACAGCATCCTTCTTTTCTAAGACAAATAGTTTCTAAAAGACAGGCACTTCATCACTCAGAAGTGAAAGCTCTGAAGTCCTGCACTTTTATCACTGCATTCGCTGCATTTTATTCCAACAATTTTCTATTTCACTCTCTGTTACTAGGAAGCATCAAGAATAGAACAAGCACTGAGTATATTTTTCTGTAATTGCATTTAAGACTTTAAGACATCCTTCCACAGGTTGCTTTCAGATCCCTATATCCACTGTTGCAATAAACTTTCATCTCCACGAACTGTTACTACTACTACTAGAAGCCATGATCCAGGGCATAAAGGCTGTCCTTTTCTTCTTCCTTTTTTCTTTTTCCCTTTTGCAAGTTCCTGATTATTGCTCATCTGCTTTGGAAATAGCTACTTTCTAGTAAGAAACTCTCCCCAAAGGGTTTAAGTATTTGGACGAAATTCTGTCACCACTGTAACGATGTTTGGTCTACAATTATTTATTTAAAATGTTCTTTCTAAATATACTTCCCTTTCCAAGGATTATACTCATTTTTGCCTGGTAGCTTCCCCAAAACATATGATTTTGATAACGTCTATCCAGCAAAGTGCATTTGAATTCCTGCATCAAAAACTCTGTTGGGTTTGCACAGTCCCTTCTACCTCCCTACTCTAATCTGTCCAAGGCTTTAGGGTAGCACATCCCAATTTTAGGGCCATTCCTCTCTTTCTTCTCTGTGCAATTTCACTTTCTTCTCACACAAGTTTACCATGAATACAGATTTTTTTAGTGAATGCAAACTGCTTCAGCAAGTAAGAGGCCACAAAGGAAACTTTTAACCAGGGACTTTAGTTGGTGCTGCAGACAGCAGTCTTTTGAAGGTCTGCTTTAACCTTGAGGTCTCCCTCAAGAACCGTGCAAGAACTGCCCTCCGCTGAGGACCAAGACCTTGCTCCTGGCTGGCTGCATCACCAGTTTTGTAAGGTCCAAAACATGCATCCCCACTCCAAAACCTTAAGTATAGTTGAATCCATAGGCCCACAAAAAACCAGGTTGCTTTTAACCCACACTCCTAAAGTGCTTAAACAAGCTTGCTGGACAAGCAGAAGGAACACACTTTATGTAATATGGAGATCTAAAATGCACATCAAGACTCTTCTCTTTCTCTCTACAGACCTATCGCTTATATTCAACTGAGCTACCTGTGACCAAAGCCTTAATTTCTTCTCTCCTGTAACCCAACCAAAATCTTGAGGAAAGATTTCTTCACAGGCCTCCTGCAGCTTCAGGACCTGGCAGCCCTTGTTAATCTCATCTGATCACACTCGTTTCCTATCATTTTGTGNTTTTTTTTTTTTTTTTTTTTTTTTTTTTTTTTTTTTATGGCAAGAACTAGGAAGCCTTTCCTGTTCCACAAACCAGCTCCACTTGGAACCAGTTTATGAATTGCAATTCTCTTTTCCAAAGCACATATAGTATCAGGTAGCCGAAGAACTGTGCAATGTCTTGAAACAGCAGTCAGCACTTTGCAACTAAAATGGTGCTGCATGATGCTACCTGGGCTTGCAGCATCCTCAACACAGCCAGCACTTGCTTTAGGGTCTTCCTCTCTCCATTAGCTGCAGAAGCAGGATTTAAGCCAAATTTGCATAGCTGGGTAACCACATACTGGGCTACACTAGTAAAAGGATAACTAGCAGATCAAGAGAGTGTTTTTTCCTATCTCTGAAGCCCTCAAGAGACCAGGACTGGAAAACTATGTATTATTTTGCTTCCCTCATCAGTACAATAAAAGAGAAATCAATAAAGTGCAGCAAGTCCAACAAAGCAACAGAAAGACAAATAAGGGGGGCTACTTTTCAGTCTGGAGAGGAAGCATGAGGGAAGAGACAGTAGCTGTAGCACAGTTAATATCAATTAGGTAAGGAAAATAGCACTCCCAGAGAAGACTGGCCAAAAATTGAAACAGGTTGCCCAGACTGCAAATTCTCAATCCTTGGTGAAGGCCCTGTGCAACTCTATCTAACCCCGCTTTAAGCAGCATGTTGGACTAGATGAACTCCAGGGCTCCTTGCCAGCCTAAATCAGGCTGGAAAATACGGCCCTCCACAGTCCTTCCCCTTAGGATGTTGCTTGGCAGCCTAATATAGGTGCAACTTGAAAGGGCAGGTCCCAAAGAGAGAATGCAGACTCACATGAATGTTCCCACCTTAAAAATCACCAGAAGGAGATTAAGTTTTCCTGTAACAGCTTTTTTTTTTTCTTTTTTTTTTTCCCCCCCCCATAAATGTGTAATTTTACTAGAAGAAACAGGTAGGATTAAAATTAACAGTATCATGGAAGGCTGTAAATATATATATATATATAATATATATATATACTTCCTTTGATGACCTAAAGAAAAATAGAAACCGATCACTTCTGCCAGGTCTGAGCACAGCATTTGCACATTTCATTATTTAACAGAGTTTTTACATTTTAAAAGCATTTACTGAGAGGCTCATTGCAGTGTCATGCGCTCTTTGAGTTTTGCATTTGCCTCCCTCCCAGGAGGAGGAGTCCTCCCTGCTTCCGATGACATGGTCTCCACAGCAACATATCCCTGCGCCTGCCCCGCTGCTGCAGTCCTGCCCTCCGCTGCTTCAGGAATGCAGTGGTTAAAAAGCCGCACTGAAGAGCTGCAATGTCGGTAGATTTGACTGATTTGTTAGATGAAGTAAAGAATACGCCCCCTAAGCACACTTTGGGCTAAAAAAATGGATAACTCCCTTGTGGAAGAAGTGGCTGCATCACTGGTGAGAGAATTTCTCAGTAGAAAGGTAATTTGTCTCGATTTTCTCCAGCTAGTACAAATGAAAAGGACACATGAGAAAAATGTTAAAGATGAAGGAATATGGGGTGGGATGGGGAGGATCGGGCTCCTTCCAGCACTAGGGCAGCTAGTCCTGAGCCTTATTAAGCCTTTGGAGCAAGCATCGGTACTACACTTCCCACAATGCCTTTTTATTTCTGAATATGGAAGGCGGCTTCCTCCGAGGAAGCCGGATTCCTACCCAGATGCGCCTGCAACAGACAATTATTAACTCCAGAAATGCAGGTTTCACAATTTTGCTTTTTATTACCAATCCTGCTTTGGCTCCTGGGATTAGAAGATTATAAAGCGACTCCCTAGACCAACTAACAGCAAAAAAAAAAAAAAAAAAAAAAAAAAAAAAAAAAAAAAAAAAAAAAAAAAAAAAAAAAAAAAAAAAGCTAGAGAAAACACATGTCTTTTTCTGGTTTCTAAGTTAATAGCTTAGAAAACTGCAGATTTATCTGGGGGGGAAGAAAGAAGGAGAAAGAAAGAAAGAGGCGGGGCCACTGTACATTTCACAAAATTAAATGCTGTAAAGGAAATCCTTTGTAGTTTAAGTATAGGGCATATGGAACAGAGGACAAATTCTTGTTTGTCCAATTCTTGTTGTATTTCTTATTTCCAATCCTGAGAAAATATTGCTGCCGCTCAGTTTAATCCACTGGAGTCAGCAGTGAGTTTGTTTATATCAGTGATTAAAAGTCTACAATGCTATTAAGTATAGCACAAACCCCTGTGCTGCCTGTTTCACAGCCAGTCTCGGTGCATATTCTTAGCGTCTGTGAACAATGTTTAAACTTTCGCTCATTCAATTTCAAACCTGGATACGTTTAAACATAAAACTGATTAAAAACATACAAGGAATAGGAATGTTGTAGTGGACAGAGTTCACACCAGCAACTTACACACACATTGCTGCATCTGTTTTGTATCACACAAAATTAATGTGTTAAAATGAGGGACATGAAAATCCTTTGTGTTTCTGCACATATGTTTTCCCCTCTGTCCCAATCCTTCTTTAATACACAGTGAAGTCAACACACTGAATCAATCTTGACTTGCTACAACTCGTCCTCTAAGCTCTGAGCCAGGCAAACCATCTGCAGGGGAACACAAAATACATTCTTCTAGCAGTAACACTCTGTAGAAAGTACCTAAACATTCTCCCTCCAAATGGCTTTCTGACATTGTACTGCTCAAAGAACTTTGGAATTTGACCTGGACATTTCCCAGAAAATCAAGCTCTTCCCCTAGAAAGCCCACATCTGTTGTCTCTGAAGCTCCCAGGTGAGGAAGTCTAAAGTGTGGTGGACAAGTGGAGTACATTGGACGGGGCAAAATTTCATTTCTGTTTTTTAAAAATAATGCAAGAAATGAAAGCTTGATTTTTTTTTCTTCCATGGAAGAGCAACGGATTTAACAAGAATCATTCTTTACAGCTTCAATTAATACAGTTTAATAATTAATAATGTCTTATAAACTTTAATTGAGTCACATGAAGACCCCAAACCAGTTTGTTCTAAGGGCAATCAGACTGATTTTTGACCAGAGACTAACCAGACCAGCCTGAACTACAGACAAAATCTTTGAAATCTGTTCTGTATTGGCCAAGAGGTTAAGTTTAGATCTGCTGTGTAGACTGTGTAGCTACTGAAGCCAAAACCACACTTAGAAAACACTGTTGTGTTTTTGATGGGAAAAAAAGCAAATTCATCATTTCTGGAATTATGTGAATTACAGTAAAGCCCAGGTACTGGAAGGGGCTTTCACATAGATCAACCATTGAGTCTTGCAAAAGTGTTAAAATAGATGATGGTATCCGTCATATATGAAATATGAATATATGAACCTTCATATGTGAAATATATATGCATATATTCATATATATATATGACAAATATATATGAAATATGGCAATATGAAACTATTGCCATTTTAGTACACTCTAAACTTTCATGTGAGGTCCAAAAAAGAATAAAAGCTCAGATAACTAGATGTATGTCTTTAGTATCCTAAATTGGACACTTCTTTCCAGGGTTTGAAGAAAACTATGGCTACCATGGACCGAGAATTTCCACGTTCCGCGCTTAGCATCAATAACAGGAATGAACTTCGCGATGTCCTGCATCTACACTCCTTATACAAGCAGAACAAGGTAAGGAAATAGATCTTCCTCCCCAAAAATGGTTAACCTCATTCTGTGGAACTAGGCCAGGCAGATCAAGGCTGCAGCACAAACCCAAACTGTGCATGCTTAGGCCCGTATGCACCGCTGCATTTTTGTGGACATAACTAGAGTTTGAAGGAGTAATGGAAAGCATCACCAAGAGCTGGGATCACATTAATGTTCGTGGAACTACCTGATAAACCCCAGTTTGCAAACCTGCAAACTCTAATGCAGAAGCAGTTATTAATTTTAAAACCTATTTGATTGCTATGACCAGATTATTCAATTTCAACACATCTCTGCCTGTCTTTATTTGCAACTCTATATGATATCTGCAGGACAGGATTATGCTTTTACTATGTACTCATTCATAAGATAACACAAATGATACTGCTTGATGTCAGGGACATCAGGGAATAATTTCCATTTGGTCCCTAAAACCACTGTGGGCCACCTAGGACTTCAGGAATCATAATTTCTATTTAGATTACTGCAGCAAACACTATATATATATAGAGAGAGAGAGACAGAGAGAGAGTGCATATCTATATATATATAGATAGATATATGTATTTTTTTTAAAAAAAATCTGAATTCCTATAACCTCATCTTCACAGGACCTATTTCTCACATACTACTAAAAATAGTAAAGTAGTATGTGTGTATGTGGAGGGGGCAGGTTATTGACTTAATATTGAGATAGCTCATTTAAGAATTCAGACCTTTAATGTCTCTGACATCTTCTAGTTTCCTGTACTCTTTACACAGTCACATCCAGTATAAGCCTGCAAGTAGCTCAACCTATAAAGTGTTAAAGGTTTTCAGTCACTGCACAGTATAAGAGGAAATATCCTCTCTTAGTACAGCAAGACTAATGAAAGAGTTTTAATAGTCACCAAGAGTTTTATTTTTGTTCTTGAGCAGGCAAAGGAGAATCCGCTGAAAACACTTCTTGAAATTATTACTAATTACTTCCTTGAGCATGTCCGGACTTCTAAAACCATAACATCAAGTTCATCTTTGACAAACCCTCAAAGTAAGAGCTCCTCGGCTCAGCTACCCAGCTGCTCGGATGAAGAACACGTACATCGCAGCACTGGGAGCAAAACTGAAGACCCCAGGTACATCCTTTTCTTTCTCCTTCCTCTCAATAGTCGTATTTTTTACAGCTGAAAACTTTTGTGCAGCTTCCAGAGATGGTCACGGTCTTTCTTCCTTATGAGGAAAGACTAAGCGAGTTGGGCTTGTTTAGCATGGAGAAGACTGAGAGGAAATCTGAGCAATATGTCTAAGTACCTGAGGGGAGAATGTAAAGAAGATGGGGCCAAACTCTTCTCCGTGTTGCCAGTGACAGGACAAGGGGTAATGGGTATAAGTGGAAACACAGGTAGTTCCATCTGCATGGGAGGAAGAACAACTTTCCTGTGAGGGTGACAGCCCTGGAACAGGTTGCCCTAGGAGGTTGTGGAGTCTCCTTCTCTGGAGGTCTCCAAACCCACCTGCATGCCGCCCTGTGCCCCGTGCTCTGGGTGTCCCTGGTGGAGCAGGGGGTTGGATTAGATCTTCTCTAGAGGTCCCTTCCAACCTCAACCATTCTGGGATTCTGTGAAATAGCACTAGAAGTTTTATCATTTATACCTTCAGTTACGCTACTTTTTACTAGTTACTGTAATAATGCAAAGCTTGACCTGCTGTATTATTAAAATCTCTTAAGCAAGCCACCCATTCAAAAATACTGTTTTATGCACCTTATGAAGACTTAAGTCTCAACTACAAGATATTGTCACCGAAGCATTCACACATCTGAGCTTTTATACCTGACTGGCAAAGATTCAGATGGAAACATAACCTTCTGAAAACTTCGGTGCACTCAAATGCTATGATGATGTGCTGCATATTTAAAAGCGAGGGAAATGAGATAGTGTTGCTAAAAGAAATATATACTAGCACCATCCCAAAACTTACGTAAAAATAAATAAGTGTAGCTAGGTCATACCACTGAGTTTATCAGTATTGCATGGCATGGCAGAATAACAGTTGCAGTTGTGGTTTTTTTTTTTAAATTGGCATTTATAAGACGCTGTCAGCACAAGGAGTAAACCTTCCCAGCTTGATTCTCACAGACGTTATCTAATTTTAATCCTCTCCTTGAACGCTGCGTACTGCAACTTACTTTTAAAAAGCTTGCAGTTAAAGCTAAAAGTTAAAGCTTGCAAAATCCCAGCAAGTATTTCCTTATGCAGAAAGAAAGCCAAGACTTTGGCAGATTATAACCATCCGAGAAGCAATCCTTAAAGATAACGGAGTGCATAAAAAAACGAAGAAAGAGACAGAGCGAACACCCGACACCTGCGTCAAAATGGCGCCTCCCCCCCCGCCACAGCCCCGCCGAGCGCCAAGTGCGCATGCGCATTGGCAGAACAGGCGGGAAAAGCCCCGGAGCAGTAGAGTGATCGCCTGTCAGCCTAGAGAGGCTCTTATACCGGAAGTAGCGCGCCGTCAGGCGCCGCGCTGCGCGGAGACTCTATGATCTTTAATCCTCCACGGGAGGGGGGGGGAAAAGACTGAGGGATCCTGATGGAGAAAACCGAATTCTGAAGGGTTTCCAACAGGATTTATTAACAATGTGTGTTTATATATATATATATATATATATATAAATGAGAACATGATTTTTATCGGTTTTTGAGAAAGAAGAGAAAGAAATCCACACAGTGTTTTGCACAAAGAATTGGAGATCCAGATAAATTATGCTTGAGGTTCAGAAAAGGTCGTTTATGCAATTCCAAATATGTAGGGAAGTAAACACAAAAGTTATGCAAACATTTCGTGTCATATAAGCATTAAAAGGCCAAATAACAGCAATGTAGCCACCTTCACACTTGATAGAATCATAGAACCCTTGTGGCTGGAAAAGACCTTCAATATCATCACGTCCAACCACATCCCATCACCACCATGCCTGCTAAACGATGTCCTTAAGTGCCTCATCTACACATTTCCTGAACACTCCCAGGTGACTCTGGAGCTGACAATAATGTTTTACTTAAGCAAACAACCATTTTCCGTGATTTCACTGAGCATCACTTTGCTGACCGAAATTTTGCTTCTTTTTTCACTTGTAGATGCGATGTTGAGGATCCATTTGATAAAGTCCTTCCGGCCAGAAGACATCAGCACAAAAGTGAAAGATGCCACACAGGGTCCATGCACAACAGCCACTCGCTCTCTGATGCGGATAGAAAATTAAAAGATAGTCGGGAAGATTTAAAAGCGACAGTGAGTTCTGAGGAGCTGAAAGCCACTGTGAAGGAAAAACAAAAGTCCAGGTCTGGTCTCATCATCAGAGGAATGATGGCTGGACCAACAGCCAATGCGCCAGAGGTGATTTCCAATCCTTACGAAATATATGGCCAGGGATTTTATATATAACTTCTGCAATGAAATCATTTGTTTATATTATTACAATTAATTCTGCATGTTAATTTTCAGTCTGTAAATATGTGGTAAGTTAAGACAGGGATTCTGGTTACTTTAGAAGTGAAAACTCTTGGAGAAACAACCCAAAGGAAGAACACACAAACTACCCTCAGCAAATCTGTGATCTTTAGTTAAAGAACTTCCCTACAAATTTGTTTTCCATTTTCAGGATATCATATCTCTTGACAGCTGTGATTTTCCATTTTCCTCAGGAAATTGCTTTTTTTGCTTTCGCTCTTAAAGCTTTCCTAGATGTGAATATATGACTTCCTCAGACTTCTGTGAAACCACACACTTAAACACTAGGAGTCATGGTTCAAAAACTATTCTCAGTTATGAAATACTTTCCTTTTTTACTATTCTCCATCAGTAAGTGTTTAAGAAAATTCTAAAATTCATTCCTCTTTTTTCTTCCTTCATACTGCCGAAGCAGAAATTTTCACTGTGTAAAATCACTCCTATAAAAATGAGAATCTGAGACATCTTCAGAATGTAATTTGGATAATTCTGGAAAGAATGTGGAAGAGAAGTGTATTGATTGGATTTTTCTAGATATCTTCTACTTGGAAATAAAGACTAAGTATCTGTAATGGGGATTTTTTCTTATAAAAGGTATTGTAGTTGTTGATTTCCTTCAAGTTGGGTACAACCCCAAAATTAAGTTTATTTGAGATATTTTGTTGATGTTCTTGGGTCAAATAAATATTTTTTAAGACATAGGACAGTTTAAAACATTTTTAATAGTCCACAAATTTTATGTGAAATTGAATTTCTGTACTTATTTAACATAATTTACTGTCTACCTGGTTCTTAATAATGAGGAAATCATTTAGCACATTTAGTGATAGAACTTTCCATGACTTTTGGTGTTCATTTGAAGATGCTTGAAATTTAATGTATCGTTTTAATTCCAGGATTTGCAAAAGAGGAGGCTTTCAAAACGATCCGTTAGCACAAGCAGCACAGGACAATCCAAGGGTGAAGAATATGCAAAAAATGATCTCAGTGTCCCAAGTACTGATTTTCAAGAAAGTAAAGGACCTTCAACACAATCCACAAGTTCCTTATCTTCACACAGTGATGGTGCCTTGAAAGGAAATTCAGAATTTTCATCAAAACCTTCGTCGAGCTCACACACAAGTGCTGCCTCTGAAAAACTAAGACATTTCCCCAAAGATCCAGAAGACTCTTTTGCCAGGCTGCTATCTGAAAGAGAGAGGACTAAGATGGAAGAAAGAAAATCTATTCCAAGCTTTGATGTTGACAGCAATGAAAAAAGCCTTAAAGGGAATGCTCCTCACAGACATTCAGGGCCTGGTAGAGACAAGAGAGAAAGATCCCTCAAGAAAAATGAGATTTGGTTGTCAAGCCACAGGTAAGAACATCTGTTAAAATGTTACACTGAAAGTCTGATGGGGAATGACAAGTGATTGAGATTTGCTTTCTATTTTTCCTTTCTTTTACTTTCCAGCAAAGGTAGTTGGAAGAGGTAAAGAAAATTAAAAGCAGACAAATTTTAGTATCTATTTTATTAACTTTAACATTCTTCTAAAATTTACAGTAATATGTCGCTCCATATTAATCTAAGAGTTTTAGAGAGCCTCTCTCTATGAGCTCCAAATATATATATATATTTTTTTTTACTTTTCTCCATCTTTGGTCCAGCTGCTTTGACCATTTCTTTGTGGAGGTCCAGATTGTCTGGATCGGAAGAGTGGAAATCATGAGGTTTTGGGGTTTAAGGTAAGCTAAAGCGACAGGATCCAGACTGTAGCATTCTAAAGCTGCCTTTTTTAGCAAGAATGTGACCTGTAATAAGGTTTGGAATGCTTCAGGCTGAGCCTTCATCAGCCTGGAGGTTTAACCAGCCTCAAATGCTGAACTGCTGAAGACACTATAGGTTTGAGCAGTGCAAGGTGACTTTGTGCCCAGTTAATACATATCAATATTTATTGTAATAAAAGCAACTGGGGAAAATGAAGAAGGTAGAACAAAAATTTCATGGTAAAACTCACTTTGCAGGTCAATCATAAGGTCGGACACAGGGCTCAGGCACCCTGAATGCTGATCCTGTGTAAAAAGTGAGTATATGCTATTATTGGTAGAAGTAATTTGGAAGCTTGTCACCTGCACAAACCAAGAGACTTGCCAATATCCTCCTTTGGGGGCCACAGAGCAGCATTTCTGTTGTATTACATTTAGCAGTGCTGTTGATGATTGCAGGTTTTAAGTACTAAAGGACAAGCTTTGTTGTTGCTGTTTTACTTTATTTTTCTGATTTGTTAAAGTAATGGGACACAGTGCGATGAGGTCCTGTTGAGATTATGAGGAAAAAACTCAGGGCTGATTCCCCTCACATTTTTTATTAGGTCCTGTAGGAGATAGAAAATGAGGAGTCTTTTGGAGCAGCTCCTTGTCAGGAACCAAAACAACTGAAAAGTCACAAGCCTTATGTAGTTGTCTAGCAGTGCTAGCAAACTTGGTCTGCCAAAGGTGAAGAATACTACTGTCTTAGATCTAAAAATCCACAAGAGGTCACATGTCCTTTACCTAGTCTTATGGGAAGTTGAGATACCACTAAGAGTAGCCAAATCCAAGCAGCGCAAGACCAAGAAATTACTTGTACTGATTTCAGCCTTTGTACCTGGGCCTGCTGACACTTATTAAACTCTGGAGTACTTGTGGAATAGAAAAAAAAAAAAAAAAAAAAGAGAGAGATATTTTGTGAAGTGGTTGACCACAGTGCACCATTTTGTACAATGTAGTGTGTACTGTAGAAAGTGCAGTGAAATAGTTTGATTCCTTTAGTGGAATCAGGCTATTTTCAGCAAGAACGGGAGAGGGAGCTATTTGCTAAGCAAGGCCATTTAATCTGTCACCTGAGCAAAACTAGGTCATTTCTGCCAGGTAATTTCAGTTAAAGCCCGTCATGCACTTGAGTGCATGCTGAGCTCTGAGTGTCTAGAAACTCCTACTGATATTGGTAGGTCTGTTAATATACCTGAAGCTAAGTGGAAATAACAGAGAGTGGAATTACAAAGTATGGTCTGACTCTTGCAAAATTTTGGGAAAATAATTCAGTGTTTGAGAGATTTTTTTCAGCACTTTAATCAGAATGCTTCACCATTTTGAGGCATCCAACTTTATGAAGTTTAGCAGTGGGTATTTATTGGATCCTCTTCTCTTTTCTTGAAGCTACCTGGCTTCACTCATATAGGTGCAAATCCTACTGTTTAGATGAGTAGCTGAAACTCATCTATGTGAATTAACCACAGCAAGTTAATTCACAGGCATCTGCAGTTCTGCTTTTGTTTCCCATAACAAAAGGAAGACAAACTAATGTAAGTTGCTGCTGTGCTTCAAAAGATGAACTGAATTGCTGAATAAAAACCTAAAAACTGAGTGGGCAGCAATGCCTAGCTAAAAAACTACACTGGTGAAATGCAGATCCCACTGTATATTTTGACTCACACATTTTGATAAAAGAAATGATGAACATAGCTGTGTGCTTCTTATTCCATCAACCATACATAATTCTAGCCAGAGCATGAAATATGCATGGGGATGTATACATATTTCAAGAGGTCAGCCTTCTAATTGTTGATATTCTGATGCTACTGCATTGACATGAAATTAGACCTAAAGCAATTAGGTAACACCTGCAGTTTGCCTTTAACATTTATTAAACACTGGCATTTTAAAACATCGTTCAAGATACCTTAATTAAGATAAATGAATTGTGATAAAATACTTTTTTTGGTAAGAAACCACTTGCTATTTTATTCAGTCTGCTCTAGGCTCTATGTGGATTTCCTTGCACATAATTGCATTTAGTACTATTTAATGAGTGCACCATATAGCTTTAAAGATAGGGGTGAACAATAATTTTTCATCTTTATCTCCATTTATTTGTATAGTACTTATCAGTGCAACATGTGAATGCTCAGGAAAAAAAGCAAAGGAGCATAAGGATTGCAAATAATTAGAAACAAAGGGTTTATTTTCTTTCTTGAATCACAACGGAACAGAATTTTTTATTTCAGTTAACTCAGAAAAGGGCAGTATATAGGTGGCAGCAAATCTTGGTGTAACCTCACTTGTAAATAAACAGCAAATAAATTAATTTGGATTTAATTTCATATTTCATCCTGTTTTTGTGTTGTACCATATTTGCTGAGGTGTTTGTGAGGCAAACATGTTGGTCTCTGGAAGCCCTAGGCGCAGAAAGCTGTTACGAGAACGATGTTTTAATAAGAGTTTTAAACTTATTTTCCCTCAGCGCTCAGTTGTTTAAGCACTCAGATATCTATTCCAAGGCTTTGGCGTTTAATAACTTAGATGTAACACTTGAGAGGCGAGAGTACACTTCTTATTTTCTGCTTAAACTACAAAAATATATGAAGTATGAAGTAAATCAGGAGCAAGAAATGGAGAAAATTTGTATTTTAATGAAATGGAGTTTATATGAATTGGAGATTATATTTAACGGAATATTTTAATGGAGAAATCATGGAACTGAAATGATTAACAGTGAATTAATTCACATAATTTTCCATGTGGCTTTTTTTATCTTGCAAAGCTAGACTGTTGGTAAGTTATCTTGTTGTATAAACTAAAGTGATGTATATAACATTCCTATTATTTGACTCTTGAATCTTTTACTATAAGGTTTTCTCTCCCCATGCATCCCTATAATCCAATGTTTGCATATTGATATCAGACTGCAAACTACATGAAGTTAATGATTCTTCCATGCTCCTTCATAAAAATAAAAAAAATTAACAAATGCAAAATGACACATAATTATCAATGCAGGATTAGAAACCCCATCTATCAATTTAGTCATGTTGATACTCTTGCTTATAATTATTCTCTAAAGATTATTTCCAAGTAAAAAGTTATCATATCTGAAGTTATGATTCTGTGTCTCGAAACACTGCAAGTTCCACAAGAATTTCAGAGAGATGATGTTGAAGGAGTGTTTATTACTTTTTAGTTTATTACTTTTTATATCAAAAGTAATAAACTATTGAACACCTTCCTGAGCATTTTAACCTTGGAGAGCCTTGAATGGCAATGAGGAAGGATTCTCTGTTACCACCAATGCCTTTTCCTTAATGCTGAATCATTTATAGCAAGGAAGTATTTATCACTGTGCACAGAATAAAGAGCAAGGGCCTACAGTGGATTGGAATTTGTGACTTCTGAGACTTGTAGAAAAGAAATAGCTGTTGAAGTTTTTGCCTGACCTGAGATGGAAATCATTGTATTGCTTTTTTTTTTGAGAAAACTCACAGTGAATAATGAGTTACTTGGGAAGGCTGTGTGGTATTAGAAGGTCAAAGCTTCCTCCCTTTTCACAGCTTGAGCAAACAAACTTGGGGAAAAGAGCAGTAAAAGCACTTCACAGCAGTTGAGAAACAGTTCTTTTGTCTCAGCTAGAGAGACGTACTGCGCTTATTGCTCATGCAGCCTCCAAAGTTGAAGTGCCCTCTTAATTTTCAATGACCCTTAATTCTACCAATGTGAGAGTTGGTGATGATGTGGAAACCCTGCAGTTCTCAGTTGAATAGTTTCTGAGCGAGTAGGTCTGAGCTGGCAAGCTGCATTCTGCCTGGGTGCAGGGTGGCAGCTCTCCTTAGTTGGAGTTAGATGGGCAGGTTTTTCAGCAGTTTCTTTGTGAGTAGTTAAGGAGAACCACAACATTTTGACGCATCTAGACTTTGTGTTTCAGAGTGTCTTGCAATTGCATAAAAATTAAAAGGGAATGACTATGAGGAAGGCTGATTGAAATGGAAATATTTTTGCATAGGAACAAAAATTTCCTCCCTGCATTAGCAAGCCAAAGGATATGGAGGTAGGTCCCATTGTCTGAAGTCAGAGATCAATAATACAGTTTAGTTATAAGGAAGTTAATTGATTTTCTACCTATCCCCTCATTGTAAATAATTGCCCAGTCATTTATCCTGTTCTTCTAAATGTTCCTGCTGTCCCCTCCCTCACCTTACCGCCAGGCCTGGCTACCAGTTGAGTGTGAGCTAGTGATTTCCCTTCAGAGGTGTGCCAATGCAGATGGGAGTTTCAGGCAGCAGGGACTGGTTAGTGAGCGTGTGGGTTGGCTTCAGATGCCTTTTCCAACCAAAACCTAAGCATCTCTGATGCTTTTCACCTCCACCACCAAGAGAGCAAGTGCCAATGATTCCAGAGGCAGAGATTCTTTCCCTACTGTATAGCCTCTCAGCTCAGTTTGCCCTAGGTGGGCACTCCTTAGTTGTTCCAAAAATATTACTCATTTTGGTCATAAACCCTTTTCTAGCATTGCTTTGCATTATAACACATATTGGGCAGTGTTAACGAATTGCCATAGATACGAAGCTCTTTAGTGGAACATTACTCATATTTCATAGAACTGTATAAACTACAGATGCAAAGGACTTCTAAGGTCATTCATTTCTCCAGCAGATTATTCATCACTGTATATGCATATACATATACATGTATATATTTGCTGTAAAACTTTTTCCAGGACTTTGTGCAGCCTTAAATGACTCAAGTGACACCTCTCCTATGGGAATGTACTCCTGCGTCTAATAGTCCTTAGTTTTAGGATCTTTTACCTTATAGTCACACCACATTTTTCTGCCCTTTAGCCCAAAGCTAAAGTTGTTTTGGTGACTTATTTTTCCTTGCTACATATTCACTTGTATTAAAGTATTTCTAGATATTTTTCATGTTACTTTAGGCACTTTTTTTTTTTTCCATCCAAAGTTACTGTTGTGTGTGTATATTTTTATCTTTCCTACTCTAGAATTTTACTAGTGTTTTTCTGTTAGGATATTACTGATTTGTTTTATATTTTCCATGTATTTAAGGACTGTGATAACTTCATAGCACTGTGTCTCTGACTACTACAGTGTAAAGATAGTCACCCTCCGCTCATGACATGATTCTCCGCATTATAAAAGCTCATTCATACATTTGTCAGTGCAGCATATCCCAGGCTTATGCCCTCTCACTTTGTTTCAGACACACTGCTTGCAAAATTTGTCCTCAATGTTTAATGTATTTTTCTCCAAAATGCCCTGTGTAGGCCAGCATAATTATGAAAACATTCTAATCTTAAGTAAGGCAGTAAGTGTTCCCATTTCTTTATAGAGAGACCTCTTCTACTCGGTGGTCCTGCATTTCTGATCTTGCTTGTCTTGTCTGTCTTGAATGGAGACTATAATAGGTGAATTCATTGTATTCTCTTGCTTAAAATTGTTCCACAAGGGCAGTAATAATCTTGGCTTTTCCTTTTCGTATATTACAACAGAAAGATTCTAAAAAGTCACTTTCATTGAAAATAAAAAAAAAAAAATCTTCAAAAAGATCCTATAGAATATAAAGATGATGATTATTTCTTAAAAAAAACCCAGCAATTTCTTTGTATTCTTTTGCATATCTGAGATGTTCAAAATAATATTTTGAAAGTGTTATGATCCTTTAAAGGATCAACATTCACACTTTATTAATGTGGATAAATCATCTTATTGCCTGCCTGAGTTGCACAAGTTTAATTTCCTAAAGCTGTCTGTACACTTCTCACACAGTTGCTTATGCTGTGCATAAGCCACACAGCAGGATAAAAGCAATGTAGGAGTTTTTTTGGGTGTCACTCATTATAACTTCCTGATACAAGTGATCAAGGAGATGATGAGGAGCCATTCTGTTGGGCCTGATTCCTAAAAAAAAAAAAAAAAAAAAAAAAAAAAAAAAAAAAAAAAAAAAAAAAAAAAAAAAAGGAAGAACTGACTAGGGATGTGAATTTTGAGGACACATCTTGGTAGATGAGATGGTGGAGTTCAGGATCCTGAAAGGAGGGAACAAGGCAAAAAAAGCAGGATTACAACGCTGGGCATCAGGACTTTGGTCTGTTAAGGGATCTGCCTAAAAGAATCCTGAGATATACAGCTCTGGAAAGAAGAGGAGTCCATAGAGCTCATTGGTCTTTACAGACATCCTCAAAACTCAAGAACAGTCTATCCAAACCTGAAGAATGTCAAGCAATGCAGGAGGAAACCCATGTGGATGAACATGGGGCTCCTGACAAAACTCAAGCATGAGAAGGAAGGTACAAGAAATCGAAGCAGGCTCAGATGACCCAGGAGAAATACAGAGACACTGTTGAGCATACATGGACGAGATTAAGAAAGCCAAAGCCCACTTGAAATAAATGTGGTAAGGGAAATGAAGAGCAACAACAAGGGCTCCTACAGGCACCTTAGAAATTGAAATATGAAGAGAAAAAGTGTTTACATTTTGGTGTAAAAGTAGCTTTCTTAGCTAGAGTGAATAACAGTTTAAAACAGGAACTGTTCGCGCACTTCACTGGTATGTCAGATGAGACTATTTTGCCCAAAATGAAAAATGGCCTTTACCTAAGTAGTAAAGTTCTGCTCCATGAGATATTGAGCCAGAAAATACTCATCATCCTGAGAGCATAATGTGTGAAATGAAGGTTGGGGTCAGATGGCCATGATATACAAACTTTGTTTAAAATTAGTCAGAAAATGCCAAGTGATTTCAGTATCTCTAAAGTGTGTGCCAGCATACTCAGTGCCACGCAGTGTGTATGAGCAATGTCTGAAGAATGTATTATTTTTTTTTCCCCATTGTAAGAGGATGTATTGGGCAATAGTGGCATTTCTAGGAAATCAGAGTTTAGTCAGAGTGCAACATTTCAGATAAAGGACCTGGAAAGAAGGCCAATTTGGGGCTGTCTGATAGTAAATTACCTCTACACGCTTCCTTCCATCTCCGTCTCTTTGTCATCTGAACGCAACCCCAGGTGTTGTCCTGGAGCCACATGAAGGAGCCCGTGGCGTCATCCCAAGCTTTCGTCAATGCTTCGGTTTGTCTTTGTAGGCAGGAAGCACAACAAGAATAGTGCAGTCGGCACCTTCCCGGAGAGACTAACCACCACCTCCCTGGAGCGTGCGCAACACACGGCTTGGGGATAAGTCATTATTTGGCTCTTGCAAGAGGTAATTAGAGGAATGTCTGTCTAACAAGATGGGGTTACCTTCAAGGACAGAGGATTTAATCAGC
>VZSG01000114.1:491338-532250 GCA_013398315.1 Nothoprocta pentlandii | reverse complement strand
AAAAAAAAAAAAAAAAAAGAGAGTTCAGTTGCCAAATCACTCAATAGTGGAAACCTTTAATTATAAGGAGTTGCATAACTCATTTCATAACATAGTCCTTGGACCGGAAAAAAGAACCCAAAATAAAAGTCATAAACTATTGTGGCACTTGTTTTGTGCCAATGGATTTATGGCATCAGAGCCTTTGACATGACATCTGCGTGTACTGCCATTTGCCCTCTTAGTATTTTTCCAGCACTCCATAGGAAGAAGCACTGTGCAATTGCTGGAAGTGGCAAATGGCTTCTGTATAATTTGTTTATTTATTTATTTTTCGAAAGACCAGAAAACTAGAAAGGTCCAGCCCATAGCCTAAAATGTGTCCAGTCAATTGAGAATTTTCCTTGAGAATGTGCCTGCAAACATACAGGACTTCAAAATTCAGCTCAGATTCAATGACCAGCATCCATCCCGTCTGTGGTCAGAGCTTCACAACATTTCCTTGGAGAGTGTCCTTGTAGGAACATCTGGGGCAACACAGTAGGAAACAGCACAAGAAAGAACAGATGTTTGGATGTAGTACAAGGACTGGATCTCCCCTATGGCCTAATCCCACTAAGATTTCTGTATTAATAGCACATAAAAGTTCTCTCTGCATTACCAGTGCTCAGCAATGGGCAGTTATCTGTTTGCTTTAAAATGACAAAATGAGTGAAGAGAACAAGTCCATTGTTCAGGGTAATTTTTTATGTTGTTTGCATTTAATGTTTGGTGTTGACTTTCAGGGATATAATTTATTTTAATAAAAACTGTCAGGTTAGATTGTTTTAGACAGTTAAAAGTCCTGAAGCATTTGACAGGAAATGTAAGGCCAGGAACTTTTCACATCCTTAGAAATAATTTTTCTTTAAGTCAAAGGCAAAAACCGGTCAAAGTAGGACTGTACAAGACAAGCAAAGCAGAGGGCCTTGTTGGTCTCCACTGATGTGAATTAACTCAGCGTTGAAGGCTGGGAACCTGTTCTAATGATCCAAATAGGGTCTTGGATCCATTAGTGGGTGGTGTTTTGGAAACATCTTTATTTAATAGAATTCTAGCTACCTGACTTATTTTTCTGATGGATGGCTATTTTGCTGGTAAATGCTTGAATTGATGGATGTAGCGGTCAGTTCACATGAGTAGTAGTAAGCCCCTTGAAAATTCCAGCATGGCTTGTTCCACTGAGCAGTCTTTGAAGGAGCATGGTGTAGCACTGAACTACACATTTCTTTAAGAAGGTCTCTTTTTATAGCTATAGATAGCTATCATGCATTCCTTTCTAGTGAAGTTTCAAAACATCGCCTAGCTTCACCCATCACTATTGCTTTTTTTTTTTTTTTGCTTCATACATGCAAACTTCCCCAGCAAGAGGCAGTTTTAATCTGAATTGTCACAACAGTCATTAAAATTCACCAGGACAAAAGCAGATGCATACGCAGACTGTTAGAAATGGCCCTTTCAATGACAGTTTTTCCTTTCCTGTTTTTACATCTATCAGTGACTCATCTGTGTATGAAACACTTTTTTTTTTCATGTTACTACTGTACCATTAGGATCAGACACAGTGCTTGACTCTAGAGGCAGTTTGGAGAAATCAAGAACATCAGCTTGATTAGCTTAGTCAACCAAACCTGCAGTCATGGCAGAGTTTATACTAAATCTTAGTAAGAAGTCCATAAAATTATATTGTCCAGTATTGATTTTGATCCTTCTTTTTGCATTTTTGCAATTTATTTTATTTCTTTATTCTTATAGTTTCCCCCAGAGAAAAATATCATTATTATATTCATAGTCATATGATTGTTATTATATGAAGGAATATATACATACAGTGGAAAAGCATTTAGTCTGGCAGTGAAAAAAAGCTTTTCTAATACTATATCTTCAAAATCACTGATGACTAAAGTTTATTTTATAAGTCTCTTTGTTTATTTGGCCTCTTATTTATGGTAGTATAAATAGGAAATGGTGGAATGTACGTGCATGATTGTGTGGAGAGAGGAGCTGTCCCTGTAAGTTCAGTTATTCTGTGTAAATTACGGTTTTTGTGTGGTTTTTTTTGTTTGTTTTGCTATGCATGTAGATCAGATGTGAATGTTCAAATATTTAGAGAAAGTACTCTATAGTATGTTTATCATGAAGCTTATTTTCTTCCTGTCCCATTTTTCTGACGTGACAGATGACTTCCCTCTTCCTAAGTGTTGTAACTGTGTGGTTCTACAATAATTTTTCCTGGAACAGCAACCATCTGCTGAAATGGAAATTGCAATAAAAACCCTGACTGTGTTTTCAGAAACCTTAAGGAGGGAACTTGTGAAAAAATTCCACCTGCAAAAATACTCTTAACGCTGAACTAGAAAACACCCTACATCAATCTCTGTTGTCAGTGCTTTCCTTAACTTGATGGGAATTGCCCTGTGACTCGAGAATTCAAAACAGTTGCATCCTAGGTTTGGTGCTTCCAGTAATGGGTGTAGAACCAGAATCTTTCAGGTTTTCCAGAAAGCCTTAGTGGTAAAACAAGTGACACTAGTGAGCTAGATTTGAAGTGTACCTAAGTTGGCTTTATTTGTATCTTCAGTTGTTTTCAGATGAAAGACAACGGGGGAGAAGTGTTACAGGAATGAATCCGGAATTTAATGTAGGAAAGATAGGCATGTGGTGCAGTTGGAAACACAAAGGTATCTAAGACCTTAAGATCTAAGACAAAATTATCAAATATGTCACAGGACCCGTGGGACACCCAAACCTTTCTGGAATAGTTTTACAGACTGTGAAGATAACAGTGTTTTACTGGAAACACTGTTCCTGATACAAAAGGATAGTTACACAGTACTTCACTTCTTTTTCTATTGAAATACAGGTTTAACTGTAACCTGTGGTGTTGTGCTCCAAGTGTTAAGAGCCTTGTTTTTCTAATACTCCGTCCAAATGGGTTGACCTAGGAGGAAACACATTATTCTCTAGGAAACAAGAGACAATAGTTTGCAATCTCAGACAAAACAAAAATGTAGATTACGGTTGTGTCTAACTGTAGTTCAGTGACATCAGCACTTGGCTGAAGTTTATGGACAAATTTAATGTCACTGGCACCAGTAGAGATGAAAATACTAGCAAAGAATGAACCAAAAGAAACCTCAGCTGAAATTCAGTATTAGCAAAAAACAAGGGGAAGTCTGAATAGCTTTTAAAAATACCACAGCCAACTATATTAAAATATTTATCATAATGAAAGTTACTGTTATATTCAGCAAGAACTAAATGCTTCTTCTGCCACTGTACAAAATCATTCTTGGTCCTCTTATTTCAACTGATCTACTTAGCATCTTACGAATTTTTGAGTCCCCAGTAAGATGGAGGATTCTTTTCCATTCTGTCATCTGAACTGTGACCGTTTGTAATTGATTGCATAAGACCTCTAACTTTTTAATAAGGAAAACCATAAGGGTTTCTTTTCTTTATAGCATCAAAGACAGTGAGATAGGTGCCAAAATACTTTCAAACAAGAAAGGGCCTGCGTATGATATGTGTGAGTTCTGTTTTTATTCATCTTTCACACACTGAAAAAGGAAATTAAGTTAATGGAAAGTATGTGATATGACAGCAATTGTTGCTAAAATAATATCACACGTACAAAGAATGTTGCTGAGGAAATTATTCCACACTATTTTTGAAGGGACAGTCAGTGCAGTATCTTTTCCCAAGTGGTAGCCAATGATGCAGTATTGCCCTTTTGAAAAAAAAATAAAAGGAACATTTTTTTTTCAGAGTCATTTGAAACTTTTCTTTGGTTCTGAACTCATTTTGATACAAATTCAGCAGGAAGAACAAAAATATTAAAAAATCAAATCAAATCAAAACAAAATCTTTGTATTTAGGTTTTGGCTTCATGGCCAACTTTAATTATTTAATCTTTTTTAGGTGTTATATTTATTTGTAACTAGAACTTCTAATTTGCCAATTTATTAATATATAATTAAATAATTCATGCCTGAACAACAGCCACCTATTAGTTGATAAAACAATTACTCTAGTGCAGGAAGCCAGTCTAACACTTATTCTCACTTGTATTACTTGGTTGTTTATAAAGTAGTTCAATGACTGACTTGAACCTCATCCTGTCCCCATCAAAGCTCATCCTGGTCCCAAGAGGGATGTAAATTTCAATTTATGTCCCCATCTTTGGAGCTCATAGACAGGCACGTGTACATGAATATCCTCACTTGAAATTCAGGACAATATATAATCTGTCAGAGGCTTGAAATTCTGCACCAGTTGCACTATGTTCTGTTGTTCTGTTCTGGTTGCTTTTGGTGTTGAATTCTGAAGATCATCTTTATTACAGTGAAATAAATTTTATTCTGACATCATTTGTCTTTCTAAACAAAATCTCAAAATCCTCCTTTGTATAGAGCATTTTAAGAACTAAGGGTCTTTACATATGTCATTATATATATTTGTCTCACCATCTCTTTCTCTATTTCCATATGCTTAATGTATATATAAATTATATACCTTTTATTCATTTTTTTAAGTTAAAAGTATTTTCTCATTAAAAGTACATTTAGTCATTCATTCTTCATTTAATGTTAATGCAGAAAGTTTCCAGCATCCAGCTGCAACAAAGAAGAGACGATGAAAGATGTATTAGAACTAGGTAAGTTATATAAAGTTTTGCTTTTGCCATGATGTTCTTTGTATTAGCGGCAAAGGAATTTGTATGAGTCACTGTAAATCTTAGTTGCTGTAGAATAGTTGCACTAGCTAAGTTCTTAAGTTAACTTCTTGGATAATACTGTGGAAAGAAGTTATTAGAAGTTATTACCCAAACGTAGAACAGCTCGTTATGTTTCTTTTATATCTAAAACTGCTTTGTCTTTTACAAAAACTCAGTGTAAGAAAGTGCTGATTGTCATTTTGATAAACTCCTGGCACTGAGACTATTTGGAAGATGCAGGGACAACATTTTTTCATCCAGCACACTGTATGGAATTTCTTTTCTTTCAGTTGATGTTGAGGATGAAGCGACAACTGCAGAAGTTAGTAAGATCCCAGACCTTTCCGCGCTGTACATGTTTCACGTAGCATCAAAGGCAATTGATATTTCACTTGCAAAAGTAAGGCTAACAGTGATGGTAAACAGAAGAAAAATGCATAAAAATGTTATTTCTACCTAGTTAGCAAAAGCTATAATGAATTGTGCTCTATTTGTGGGGGCGTTTGCGTTTAATTCCTGCATATATTCCTTATTTGGTGTTCAGATGAAAAGGTGATGTGGGGATGTTTGTCCAAAATTCTGAGAAATGGCAGAAAAACATGCCAGAAGGCATCAGCCCACTTGAAGCACAGCTAGTAGCTTTAACTAACAAAATTTTATATTAATTTGTTATTCTCTCTAGTCAGTTTTGCATTTTTGTGTTTTTTTGAGGTTTTTAACATTGGTTTCAAAACCAGAAAGTGTTCAAGCTGACCAGGAGGTAGGAGAGATTAGCTCTTTATTAGCTCTTCCTATAAGATTTGCCATTGCAACTGTTGTCAAATCATATTTCTTCACCTTAATGTTAAGCAACCAGCGGAAATAACAATATTTACTTTTACAGTATTGTAATATCAAAATACTTAATATGAAAAAACTTTTTTCTTTTTTAGGTTTTTTTTTTTTTTTTTTTTCATTGTAAGATCCTTGAATTCCCCATACTAAATATTCTGAGATATGCCTTGGACAAAAAATGGCACATAGAGATGCCTGCTTATTTTCCTCATTCCACTGAGGGAGTTCAGTGTTTGCTGAACCTGCAACATTTCAAGTTCAACATTTCAATTCGGCGTGTGCTGACATACCATCAGACAAATAGCAAAACAGACTGTGTTTTCTACATACTGTGCACATCAAGGTCCTTTTCTCACTAATATAACCATGTTGTTCTTCTGGCTGTTAAATTTAAGGAGGTATTTGTGTAAGGAAGCCCTGCCCCAAACAATCTGCAGTTTTCTAATGCTGAGTGACACATAGCATTACGAGCTGAAGGAATAGTGTAGGAAAAGGAAAATATTGTTCTTTTTCAACTGAGTGCTACTATTTACAGTCTGTATAAAAGAGAAATTAAAAGGGTGGTTATAGCGAGTTAGTCATTACTCTGACACAATCCTCCTTTTCTACAAACTGTTACAAGAAAATATACCTATCTTTTTGATTTGTTTTTGAAATGAGAACTTCTTTCTTTCTTTCTTTCTATTTCTGCTTAGGAAATAAAAAATCTTTTATTTGGCTCAAGTCTTTGTTGCTTCAGTGAAGAATGGAAAATACAGAGTTTTACATTTAATAGCATACCACAGTTAAAATACGGCATCGTGCAAAAAAAGGTACTGTAAATTACTTGCTAAGCATCAAAAAAAGTGATCATTGCTTTTCTACACTGAGTTTACAGAAGCTGTTTCAGCAGTGAAAAAAAAAAAACAGTCTTTTAAAGAGTCTTTTCTTTCTTTAGTATCATTTATTACCTTGTCAAATCTTATTAAAAGACTGGAGAAAGATGGAATAGTTCAGAGGGAAACTTAAACCAGTTGCAAAAAATGTCATGTATGGTGTGTGTGGAGTGACTTGTAGGGAGGAGGAGAAGTTACTTAAGCTGAAAGGGCATAAACCAGGATAAAGTCCGAGGAGAGATTAAGAGAAAATGGATAGGGGAGGCAAAATTTAAATAGGGATATTTAACAAGAGTTGCCTGCTGCAGTAGAGAAATACCCAAGGAGATTCTTGCCAGCCTTGAGTTCCCATATGCTGAGGGTCATATCATGAGATTTCCTCTTAAGGGAAAAGGGGAGAAATGCCCCAGCAGTATCACTGGCATTGCTGTACGCATGGGACCACTTGGCAGCATCCTTTCCTTAATTCTGGGCTGCAGCCACGAGATTCCAGATCCTCCTTAAGACAAAGTTTCATAGTTTCCAACCATATTTCTAAAATCCTCAGCAGTTTTCTCTGGCAACCCAAGCTGGTAAAACTCCCATGCAGTGAGTGAGGTCAGCGTGTAAGCAATTTTAGGTTGAAAGCTCATGTGCCAGATGCAGGGGGTCAGCCCCATTTCTGAGTTGGCTGAGCCTAAAGCGTGGACTCACAGAGTTCCCTGTGCACATAGTGTATGCATAAGAAACAGGACATGTCCTCCACGTGCAAATATGTCCCATGGAATCCTTTCAGCTACAGTATATGCTGTTTGTCACCTACTTTGTGACATGCTGCTGTGACACCCATGCACAAGATCTCTTGCATCAGAGTAGGATCTCAGGACTTTATTACAGAGGATACAGGAGAAAGGATACATCAGACCTCCGAGGGATATATCAAACCTCATTACAAAACATACATCATGCTCCTAAATGGACACAGAAAAATCTGTATCTAGACTGGGAAAAATACACCATGACATGATATACATACAGAAGTGAGGGGAAGAGGAGCTTTGAGCTGAAGGCTAGTAATCACAGGAAGTTCCATCTCCAGGTGGGTGTTATCCTTTGCTGTGAGGGTGACAGAGCAGTGGAACAGGCTGCCCAGGGAGGTTGTGGAGTCTCCTTCTCTGGAGGTCTTCCAAACCCGCCTGGATGCCGCTCTGTGCCACATGCTGTAGGTGTGCCTGCTTGAGCAGGAAGGTTGGACTAGATGATCTCTAGAGGTCCCTTCCAACCTTGAATATTCTGTGATTCTGTGAATCATGTTATTGAATATTTAATTTAATAAGTTTAGTTAAATGATTCACTAGGCTGATGGTCTTAGAAGAAAGCTGACAGCATGATTATATTTACATAGCACCTAGCGAAAAAATATTAAATGGATGTTTTAGGGAGGATCTGGAATTTCATGTAAATGTATATCCTATATTTACCTGGAAAATAGAAGGAAGGTATCAATGTGTAAGCTACTTGCTGATTACAAGAACTTTGTTTTCTAGATTGCATGCTGTGCACTTTACATTGCATTGCATTGCATTGACTTTGGTGCTCTGCTTAGAACAATCTGAAAGTTAACCTGATCACTTGATGAAAATAGCAGTGCTGGCTGCACCTTTAATCCTGTTCTAGAGTTTTGAAAAGAGCTTGACAAATACTAAAGTGATTCATCACGCACCCTGATTATGATCTACCCAGGAATTTGAGAATGTGAGTGTGATGTATGACAGCAGTGCAATACTGGATTTATCTCATATTATGGAGAGTAACAGTAACAAAGACCTTGGCCTAGCCAGAATCAGAGCACAAATTCTCCAGGAAACTACTCATAATTTTTTATTTTAATCTTTATTATTTTTCTTTCCTTATCTTCACAGTCAAAACAAGACCTGGCACATCAGCATGTATGGGATGTCAGTGCAGGGTGGAGCCACATTTAAGTAATAGATTTCTTAATGTTAAAGCTAAATCCATGTCTGAGAATGATACCTATGTGCTGATAGATACTTGGGACAGCATCTGTGGAAACCACTATGTTTAGTGTGCTGACTCCTCAGATATGTTGCAGTGATACCCGGTGCATAAGCGTGAATGCTGTGCTCATATCTATGCTATTAGTCCTGTACACTGAGATAGGATACAGACATCCAGAGCCTGGATCTCCTTATGAAGGTGGGAATTTGAGGAGAAGCACAGTGCTCAGCAGAAACAAATAGGCATGACTTAATTCCACACTCCGCAAAACAGATAGATTTGAGTTTTTTCTAGCATTCACAGCAATCAGAAGACATTTGCATGATTGAGGAATGCTTCTTTTGACACCATAGATAAAATTATGGTCTGTTCTGCGCTTCTTTTCTGGAAGAGTAGAAGGGAAATGCAATGCCAGTTAGTAACATTGATTTTCAGGGGCTTTAAAAAGCAGAAAGCACTGCAAAGGCGTGGATGGATAAAAGGAGATGAAGGAATGGCTTAAGCTTGAATGGAAATATATGGATTGCAAAAAAAGTCTCGCCAGCACCAAACAATGTTTATTTATTTATTCATTTTTTTTTTCATGAATTCTATTATTTCCCTCAGGGTGGCCCATGTGGAGTCCTGGCAGCAGTTCAAGCTTGTGTCCTACAACAGCTGATCTTTGGAGACGGTAACAAGAATAAAGATACACGGTAAGTAAGCGGTTAACATCAGGAATATATTCCACCTTGAAGGGAAGAAAAAAATATGTCCTGCAGACAGCAAGGAACCTTGTGTTGTTCTGAGGGGGAAAGAAAGTATGAGTTATTAGCATTTGCTTCCCTTTTACCTCTAGAAATTTAAATGTTGGCTTTGCATTTCTATAATTACTCACTTGTGATTAACCAAGAACCTCTAAAATATCAACCCCCTTGATCTGCAGTTAATGAAAATTATTTAACATTAAGATCCCCAAGGAGAAATAGTTTCAAAGAAAATATAATTAAGGTTTGAAAGACCATGGAATTAATGTAGTTTTCAACACTAACAGAGAATCTGAATGAGGGTTTAAAAGTTATTACTATGTATTTCTTTCTTGATGGTGTTTTTTGCCCTTTCAAAGCAGAACTCTTTAACAGAATTTAAATTATATGTATGTGTTTTCTATGTACTTCATAAGATCTCTGTTAAATATTGTTAGCATCGAAGAAAATTGCTTCGACTTCTATTTGAATAATATTAAAGTACTTTACTAAAGGAACTAGTGGAATTAATGTACTTTGCGAAAAGATGCCTTCATTTTATAGATGCAGTTTGTTCAATGATAAATTCAATATTTTACTGGTATTTTTGTTGGCACTTACACTTGGGTGGGTAATGCTCTGACCTCATTGTAGTCAGAAGGAGAGCTTTCAGGCAGAGATTTCCCTCAAACTTCATGAAACCATCTTGGAAGAGAAAAGAATCTTCTCATATAAAAAAAAAAATAACCTTGAATGTCCACTTTCCTGCTTGAAGCTATTTGTGACTGTGGAAAGGTTTCTGTTGAGGTTTCCTCAGCTTTAGCTGACAGGCATCTAGAGCAAATCCTAGGCTGTTCTTACAAGCAACAGAAAGAAAAAGGCAGGCACCTTGTTGAGCACCAGTGCCTGCCTTCAGCACCTATCAAAATGTAGGATAAGGGATGATCAATGGTTTGCCATGCACCTTATTGAGTCCTCATAGGCAGCCAGGTCTGGATGGACTATATTTTAAGCAATTCTGAGCTGAGATACCATGTAAAGGAGTCAAGACATTGTAAATTCTGCTTACAATCCAATTAAAATATTGCAAGTTTTACCATTATTACTCATGTTGCTGCTGTTATTAATGTCACTGACTGCTTGTGGACCTCAAGATAAGGGTTCAGTTGAAGTAGTTGCCATGAATTCATCAATTGAGAATTGCCTGTTCCCTGAAGCAATTTAAAGATAAATAATCATGACTGGTAAATAGCTGGCTTCAGTGAAATAATAATACATGTTCAGAGTGCGTTGTCTTGCTAATTCTACAATGTTACGTTGTTGAGTGCTCCTTTCTTCTTCCTTTCTGGTCTTTCAGAACATAACATCTGTCTGTAATTCATCTCAATAGCCTGCTGTTCAGAGACACTTTTTAAGTGTTTAAGATAATGCTTCCCAAATGTCTTAAAAGTAGTACCGATACTTCAAGAATTTTCTTTACAGTTTAGCCACTGAATTTTCAAAGAGTCTTCCTCTATTTACTTTTATGAGGAAATGCAGAAGTCATCTATATGAGAGGTATTAAGGAAAGAAGAATATTCCCAACAGGATTGGGAGAAACTTTGCACACTTTGCTAATATATTCCAAATGATAACACAGCAACTCTGAAGATACCTGTTTGTTAGCACAAATATTAACTAGCAAAGCAGTAAAAGATATGTAAATTATTATTGTTATTCAGGCTATAATGACAGTAGATTTTTCACAGCTGAGCCTAGCTCTTTTATAAGCATTTATAAGCATTTATAAATTATAAGGCACCAAAATAAATGGGTTAATTGAGGACAGAAAAATAAATGGGTTAATTGAGGACAGATTGTTTAAACTATAAATGTTCCAAATTAAATCAACTGCATGCTGTAGTGCTTACTTGGCAATATTTGCCCCTCTTTTTTTTTAAACTCCTGTTATCCACATTATTTTGAAGGACTTTGCTTTTGCATATTTTGTATATGAAAAGGACTGCTGAGGTATGCAGAAAGGCTCTAAGGAATTTCAGATTAAGAGATGTTTATGTACAGAAATACTAAAAGCCTTCAGTTCCTGAATATGAATAGCAAGATGGCCTGGTTTATTCATGGGATAAACGTATTTTTCTTATGAGATGTTTGCCATTGGCAGAAGCACTTACCTAAGCAGAAAGGGGAGTCTCAGTACTTGAAATGAGCACTTTCTTCTTTCTGCTATACCTTAATTTTTGAAATACTAGCCATTTTAAATTAAGCTTTGAATTTCAGACTTATTCAAGAAATAAGTAGTATGTCTCCTTACTCTGCTAGCTCTCAGATATATGAATTAGCCGCTGTGCATCACATGAATTCCTGAGTGTCTGTATTAAAGCACAGTAAAGATAAGGGACCATTGAGGTTATATTCGTTCTAATTGAAACTCTCACCTATTAGTTCCCATATCTCACATCCTTCAGAGGGGAAATATTCTCTAAATGAACATTACGTTCAAGACAGACATTGAACTTGAAAGGCTTTTTATTTTTTATTTTTTTTGATGTTTGAAGTTTCTTGTTCAGTCTTTTGAATTATTACATCTTTTACTCAAATGCTGGAAACAGATTTTGACTTCATATCCCATTCTGGTAGCATTTTGAAACTGATAATATCTGAATTTCAAAGAGTGCCATTCTTGAAGCCATAAGAGAAAGATTCCAGTCCTGCATTCCCAGGGGGAAGAGTCTGTTGTCCAATTCTTCAGGCAGTGCAAAGACTCATGAATGCTTGGGTTTATTCCCAGATCTGCGTGTTCTCCCCCATTTGACTTTTGCCCTGTAGTCCTTTACTTCTCCATTTACATTTTAAAGTTAGAATAACATGAGTTATTAGGAAACTTCCCAAAATACAATTTGTATGAAATATGTTGACATGGTTGCGTGTTTGAAATCAATGGGCTACTGCAAGCCTTCATTACATCACTGCATATGACCCAAACCAAGGATTTAAGTGAAATTGTTTCAGAAACAATTGGGTTTCACAGACCAATATTTGTTCAGTTGCCACCAAGTTTAGCTCAACACTCTGGGAAGTACCATATCAAAAAATAGTGTTCATTGCAGATGATATTTTAGACAAAAGATTGTTAACAGAGAAAGAATATTATGGTAGAGATTTTAAGACCACAACAGCTAAGAAATTAAAACTTAGAAAAGAAATTAAGGGCCTTTATAAACTAAAAATCACGTATAAATATATAACTATATTAATATAAAGCAATCATATTGTGGAATATTAAAACAAATTTTTGACAGATTTAAGATTCTGTTTGCATATTCTGTCCATTATTTGCCAATACTGTTCCCTGAAGTATGTTTACTGTTCCCTAAAGTATGTTTACCTATATTTTTTCCAACTAGTTATATATTCTGAAAAAAAACATGTAACTTCTCTTTTAGAAGATTAACTTTTAGTATGTGATATTATTAACTCCTTCTTCAATCTACAGTTTGTTTGTTTTGAATTGGCCTTCAGAACTGCCTGAATCTCTCCCTTGACTATAGAAGAAACTAAAGACATATCTAAAGATATCTGAGATATCTAAAGACAATTTTGGAGGCTCATTTGGGGGCATTACAACACCTGAATTGTCTCCAATAAAACAGTTTTGTTCTTATCACTACAAACCTGCTATGAATAAGTATATACTGAAATAGGGACAATATGTTCTCTAATGGTTAAGATTACCAGAACATGTTTTGATACTTGTCTGTTTTTTGCATTTCCCAAGCTACAGTAGTCTTCAGCCGTCAGAAGTTCACAGGACCAAGTGCCTCACCATGGCTATTGCAGACATATTATGGCGTGCAGGAGGCAATGAAAAAGCAATAGTAGCACTGTAAGTAAAAGAAGAACTTCTGGTTATTGTACAGCGCTTCCGTGGTTATGTTTGTTATATATGTACCTAGCTCACAAAATGAATGGTTCTTAAGATGGATTTATGCAGTCCAAAATAGTTTAAGAAGAAGTACTGCAAAATACCATTTCTACTGTTGTAGGACTGAACAATAAGACTCCAAAATTGCTGTGAAAAATCCTGTGTTGTTATTGAGGCTAGAATTCCTCCAAAATCTCTGCCAATAAATACTGATCTGGAAATGGCACTTACCTGTTCTGTATTGCAGGATTTCTTTTCACTTTCCTGTAGCTGACTATGAGATTCTTAGTTTATGCTAATGTTGCAGCTAGGCTGCCTGTGTACAAGACATCTAACCTTTAGGCACTTCAGGTTCACTGTACTGAATCCAACATTGAATTTTGCAATTGAGGCAGGTTTTGTGAAACGAGGTCATTTCTTTTATTAGATCAACTAAGATAGCTTAAAAATAACATAGAATCTTTGGGCCACAAATTCTTCAGAACTGAAATAAAAGCAGCAATTTTTACGGCATTTCTTCTGATATCTTGAATGTTTTCCATCTGTAAAATTCTGTGAAATGTTTCTTCTGCAATGATCATATACATCTGTTCCTCTGCTTCCATTTGAAAGTCATTACGGTAATACCCTTTTCCAATAAAGTGTCATTATCATCTTAAACTTATATTTATCCTCTTTCTGTGTGTTTAAATGTATAAGTCTTGTTAAGTAGAGTAAGAAATAGAGCATAGATAAATTAGATATTTATTTGATAATAGTTGGGTTTATTTACTTGTAACATGATTTTTTATGTAAGATTTTTCTTTACAAGTTAAAGATAATGAACCAAATCCTTGGTTCATCATCCAATTCGTACATCATGTTGATTTCTTTTTAATGTACTTTTGGTCCTTTTAACACAAACTTTGGTTTTGTTTGAATATCCTTTTTAGGCCATCAGGAAAACAGCAGTTCACTCCCATAGGAAAATACAAAGCAGATGGAATCTTAGAAACTGTAAGATTCTCTGTAACTCATAGTGATATTTTCCATATATCCTTTTTGAAACTTTCTTATTTTAGCACAATGATTCTGATTTCCATATACTCCAGGTTACTGTCACTGTTTTAAAACCATGTCCATTTATCTAGCCGTGATCCAAAAACTAGTAGGAAATAATAAAACTGTGGAATCTCTCTGATTCTGAACTGTACCAGTATCTGTGCAGTTGGCCTTGCTGAGGATCCTTTGTTTCCTTTAACTTTCAAACTTATGATCAGTGCCCATTTCTGTTGGTATGCAGTTAAAATGAAAGTGGATCCTTGGATCCAAGCACAGCCATGAATATCAAAATGCAGTATTTTCTTTTTTATGTTTTATATGGTATTTTTTGCCTTTTTTTTTTCCCCTGTAACTTCAAATGGCAGACTACTTTCCAGTTATGCCTTTTTTTCCATCTGAAGTTTTCCAGTGGCTTTATAAACATTTATGCCATAAGACAGGCTTTAGTGGTTAAGGAAATATTACTGGCCGCCTAAATGCAAGCATGGGTGTGTCATGACACTTTGCAGAACCAGACGGTTGCGGAACAGCTGGAAGCAAAAACTTGTATAAATGTGGTGAATGTAGCACAAAAATTTGGCTATCGTATGCTCTTACAAGAGGCAAGATATGTTATTTAATTAATATGCTAACATAATTCTGTGCTGCTTGACATTTCAGAGTTAATTAACAGCATAGCACTGCCTTTAGGTATTGCTTGTCAAAATTCATGAGGAATAGCCACAGGGAAACTGAAGGGAAATCCATGATGTAAAGGAAACATCTGACAGAGCCAGATATATAATCCTTATTCCTGATTATGTCACCTTTCCCTGTGCCATTTCTGCAGGACAATCATTCCTTTCAGATCAAAAGACAGTAAAATAGAGAAAGACTATTGAAGTAAGGATCTGGTCCTGTGATCCTTTTTATGTTAAATAGGATTATTCATGGAAATATTCCCTGAATGTGATGTGTCCCTGCTCACCACAGCAAGTACAAAAATCTGACCTGTATCCCCCTTTTCTACCTGCATGTTCCTATGCTTTTTCTAAGAATTGTCTTTTATTGTATAAACAATGCTTAAAATTTAATCAAGGTGGCCATAAAATTAACTTGCAAAAGGCAAAAAGCGGCATTTTAAATTTGGAATGTACAAAGGTCTAATAATATTTTACTGAGTAACAACAAACAAAAAAAATATATTTCACTGGCCTTATATACTATTTAATGTTATTTAATTCAGCTTTAATTAAGCTTTAATTCAGCTTTTGGATTATAGAAATGATCTGCTATCATTTCAGTTGCATTTTTTTTCTTACATTTCTTCCCAGCTAATATTGCATAGTGCCACAAGATACGAAGATCTGATTGCATTTCTTCAGAAGAATATTCACCAGGTATTGTGTAGAGGGAAGATATTGAATTTATTATTATTCATCTGCTGGTCTTTCTGTATTCATCTGTCTCGTTTGATGTCTCCTGAACGTTGTTTCAGATACTGTGTGGGCTTGCCTTGCATTCAAAAACACAGAGCAACAAAGTTCTGCTTTCAGTTGGATTTGCCTTTCTTAGGATTGGGCTAACAAATGTACACAACAAGGAAAGTAAATACCATCTTTTTTAATTTTGTTTTTCAGTTTGAAATTGGTCCCTGTGGTTGTATCCTCCTGACTGTGTCTGTCATCTTATCAAGAACTATCAATCTGTGAGTGTCTTTGTAGCCCTTTTTTTTTTTTCCCTTTAAATTTCAAAGTTGCTTAAGCAGTGATAAAACGAGAAGGCAGCCACAATGTACTAAACTTTTGGGTTGTCTAGATTGTTTTTGATGCCTACCCTGGTAAATATAGGAAAGTCAGCATTTAGTTTTGTTCAGTCAATCTTGACTTTTTGCATGTGTATATGAGTTTGACACTGTCCTATAAATATGTGATTTGTCAAAGGTGACCAGTATGGAGGGAGTTACGAACTCGGGAACATAGACACAAGATAGAGGCAAAATGGATCAGCCAAACCATCTCTTCTTGTTCCCTGTTATTGGAGATGTTGCATAGTCACCGAGGTCTATCACATGGAGTTTAGAAAAAACATTTTAAAAGACTTTGCTACTACTCTTGAAAACTGTCTTGAACCTCATTATTTGATGGACAAAAAACTTCTAAATTGTAGCCTGCATTTAATGGTGACAAAATTCAAGTTTCTTTTGCTGTTGTGCTGGTATCTCCCCTACTTGCTTGTCTACTTCCTGATGTTAGCAATTTAAGACTGACCGTGCTGGATTAGTCCCAAGGTCCACCTGCTTATTGGTAGTTGCATATAGAAGGTGTATTAGAAGCTGGTTAAGTGTAGAGGGATTGTGAAATTTCTGTCAATAAGCTGAGGGCCTTCCTGAACTGGAGGAGAGCAAGTGGACTATGCACGCACTCCTTGCCATGTTTTGAGAGTCTTCATGAGAGCTATGCAAGCCAGACTGCCTCATTTTCCTCTTATGAGACACTTGCTGATCCCCTGGTGATTTTCTTCGTATCTCTGAATTAGAGGGAAGTTTTATTGAAGAAAGTCCCAGAAAGATTTGTCATATTTCAGATGCCTTTTTTTTCCCTTAAGGTAGCATACAGTGGTTAATATTTTGCATTTTTCAGAGTATTTTTTTTCAGTTACTTTGCAGAGTTGTTTGACTCACTGCTATCCTGAAACCCACAAAGATTCACTGTTGTTGTATTTCTTTTTTTTCTACAATATCCAACCAATATGTACTTGGCTGCTGCAGAACTATTTGTTAATCGTTCGGGCATAATTAAGGTTTGACTATAGCTTTATACCTCCCACATACTGGCATGAGTGACTTCTGTAAGAAAATATTGGTTGTAGAATGAATGCATCCAGAGTGCAAATGTGTTGTTACTGAGGTTGTCAGCTTTAGTATCGATCCCTACTACAACCAAAAATAACCTAACTTCATAGGCATTTAATATATTCCTCTTCATTGTTTCAGTACATAACATTTAGACTCTTAGTTCTCCAGCAGAGATTTTCTGATCTCCTCTAGAAGAATTTCTGACTTCCTAAGGAGCTTTGCTTAGTTTTCTCTTGGAATCATGATGGTAGCATTATGCCTCTCATACCCTTTCTCTGTCTATATATACATGTGTATGCATGCACACACACCTATTATATGCTGTTAAAGTGGCAATAAGCATTCTATCCTACTTGATATAAATATCTTCATCTAAACATTAGACATCCTGTCTAAAATAGTTGCCTGTGCTCCCTGTAATATCAGCTGAAAGCACAAGCCATCTAGAGAGCTGCTAATGTCACATACCTTAGACATTTGATTTAGAGTGTGATGAATAATTTGCTGGGGACACCCCATTCTCTACATCAATGGCAATGATAAAGAAGGCTTAGCTTAACTTGGATTAGGCACATAATTTTTAGAGGGTCACAAGTAAAGCATGATAAATCCTGTCTGAAGTAATCCTGTCTTTTCTCTGGAGAAGAGAAGGCTGAGAGGGGATCTGATTAACATGTGTAAGTTCATGAAGGGAGAATGCAGGGAAGAAGGGGACAAGCTCTTCTCATTGGTGGCCAGCAACAGGACAAGGGGAAATGGCCATAAGCTGAAACACAGGCAGTTCCATCTCCAGGTGAGGAGGAACTTCTTTCCTGTGAGGGTGACAGAGCATTGGAACAGGCTGCCCAGGGAGATTGTGGAGTCTCCTTCTCTGGAGGTCTTCCAAACCCACCTGGATGCCACCCTGTGCTACATGCTCTAGGTGTGCCTGCTTGAGCAGGAAGGTTGGACTAGAAGATCTCTAGAGGTCCCTTCCAACCTTGAATATTCTGTGATTCTGTGAATCCCAAGAGAAAGTAATATCTGTTGTAAGTTATGCAGGACTTAAGAGGTAGTCATTGAAGTAGTCTCTTTTAAAAGTGAGTTGAGGCTTGTCCAAACAAGTTTACAGTTAATGGTGTTTTTATACATCTTGAATGTATTTCTGTACTATTATGCATCTCAGAGCTGGTCAGAATGTAAAACCTTACTTTATGTTGTCAACTCCACTTTTGTAAAGTATTAGAGAATTATCTCAAGTGAAAAGAACTGTCAAGGTGTTCCTTGACAAGTGTATTTTCAACGTGCAATAACAGCTGTCATAAAGAGAGTAACTGCACCTAAAAGCAGCATGGGTTTGATTTGAATAAGTAAATATCTTTGCTTTTTCACACTTTACATTATTTTGAAAAAAAAAAAAATCAAGTTAGAATCAAATTTGAGGTATGCATTCAGTTACTCACCCACTGAGCTTCTTAAAAGCATTTATGGATTTTTTTCTCTCGTTCTTGTTTCTTCCTTTCTTTAGGTTACAGTAACACTGAAAGTCATTTGCTTAACTTCCTTATTTTCCACTCCGATACTAAAGAAATTATAATTTTATAGTATTTGTCTTTTTTTTTTTTTTTCTGAGCTTATTAGGAAGTGGAGATCCAGCAAAGCAAAGGTATTTGAGTGAGTAATATAATACAGTTGGCATTTAGCAAAAGAAGCAATATTCCTAATTGCTATTGATAGCATCGCTTTACTAGTGATTAAATGATAAACATTATTTAATAATAATATCAAGAAGTTTTTTTTTTTCTCATCATCTTTCAGTTCTTAACAGATTATTTGTGACAGAGCCAATGTAGCATTTTTGACTATTCAGGCGGAGCCATCTCAAGGTGAACATGAAAATTCCTTATGATATCTGTTTACATTTTTCAGTATCTCAGTGTTTTTTACAGGTCTGGTCCACAATGGAGATCTGTTTATAAAAGTCTTTGGAGGAAGTTTCATAACCTTTCTTTTAAAACAGCATTACTCTTATAGCTTAGTACTGTATAGTGCATTGCATTAGGACCAGAACTTTTTTTTAAAATAAGAAATAGGATTTTTAATCTGTCACTAGAAGCAGTGGAATCTCTTAAGATCCTTGTATAATTACCTTTTAAAAGTGCAAACTAAATTTTGTTTATATAATTTGCAATAATAGGTGAATGCCGATGTCATAATACTTCTCTTAAATAACCTCATGGGTCGTATAATCAAGAAATATGTACCATTTAGTGGCTGTTACACACATTGCAAGTTAGTATTTACATAACTGACATAGTTCTGGTTGAATATTTGAATAGTATTGGAGCTTCTTTAAGTAATGGAATTTTCATTCAGAATGGGGAATGGTTCATTGGGAAAGTTTTTAAGATATTTTAAAAGAAAATCAGTTTCTAAAGAAACAGACATTTTTAGGGAGTTTCAGTTTTCCTCATTTTCTATGCATACTCTACTGAAAAAATTAGAAAAAAAATACTTAATTTTAGTTGAGAAGTTGGCATATTTTGGTCCTCCAATCTTAACCAAATACTTAAGTTTACTTATTCATATTTATTATATCTTATTCAGATACTTAAGTTCTGCAGCATAAACCCAGAGTACTGACTGACTGAGTTTCCTTAGTAAATCTCTTCTATACTTTATTAGCAACTCTTGTAAGGAAATTGAAGGCTTATGGACATAAGATTATTGAATTATAATTATCACAAAACAGAGCATTGTGAAAGATGCAAAAGTATGCCAGCCAAACCAGAATAAAGCATTTATGTTTGGTTCAACAAAAAGAAGATTGATATTTTTTATTCATGAATATTGAAATGTTCCTTTAACTCTTCTTTAATATTCTTAACTCTTCTTAAAATATTCTTTAACTCAACAATATTTCTTTCAAAAGATTTTCGGTTCCATGAATTATCCAATATTTGACTTAAGTTTTCATTTTGATAAAATAAAATAGAAACAGGTTATCTTATATGATGGGAAAGATTAATTATTGGTTAAAAGATAGAACACTGAATGTGGAATAAATGGTCAGGTTTATTAATTGAAAGATATCTACACCTGTTGGTGCATATGGACCTGTACAGTTCAGCCCACCCAGAAACGATATAGGAGGGAAGGATAATGTGACCACAAAGCTTGCAGGTGACACAGACAGGTCAGGTTGGCTCAGAACAGTCACAGACTTTACAGATGGATGGAAGACAGCATGAAGTTGTGACTAAGTCACGTAGCTCATGCTAAGTACTCATATCAAGCTGTGATACTTGGTACTGCTCAGAGGAATTGAGGCTCTTTAGCACCTTCTTAAAGCCTTTAATATCTTCTAGTAGTTCCAAAAGTGCTATCAATGGAATAATCTCATCTGTGTTGAGCCATGTAGAAATTATATCCATTCGGAGTTGTCCCAGCTCTATCTGTACTCAGCAAAAGGAAATAAATTACTTAGGAAAGTCATCCCATCAAAAAATAAGTGCCAGGAAGGGAAGGAGGACTTGCTATAGGGGCATGTCTGTCTTTTTCCTTTAACTTTGGAGGAAGAGAAAATGACTATCTTAGATCAGACACCTAACTCTTTGATGGCTTCCGTCTTTCACATAATAATTTTTCTCCTTAACTTTAATTGCTTACTATACAAATATTTGCATGAGGACTCTCTCTAAGATCAAAAATGGGAAAAAAGATCATGATTCATTTGACATTCAGATTTGAATAATTTAGCTATGGTGGCCAAAAGTATGAAGAGATTCAAATATATGTAGACAAATGGGTGAAAGATGTATCCATCCATAGTCTTAATCCAACCTGTCCAGATGCAGCCTCCATGTGCCCATTCTTGTATTCTGCCTTGATATGTGCTGACTGAAGGCTGGAGTAGGTTGGCTTTTAATTTGACTGATTTAATTAATCTGACTCCATATTTTTTTACATTGTTACTTTTTTTTTTTTCCTTGCAAATGGAAACTCCTAATTTCAGCTATGTCTGTTGGGCAGATACTGTAAATTAGTAATGCTATAAGTCTGCACCCGGAGGAAATGCAGAGTTTTGCACTGCTTTGTAGATTTTGCTAATGAGTTTATCATATTCCATGCATAAATGATCATCACTGGTAGAACCTATAACAAATCACCAAAGAGGAATGAGAATTCCTGAGGAAGTTGCTCAGAACGTCTTGTTGCTTCTGGTACAGGAAGGAGTGCTAGTCACTAACAATTGTAACTTCTATTTTTTTTTTGCCACCAGTGAAGAATTAAAAAATAGTGGCACAGTTATACTAGCTCAGGGGACTAATCTTCTCGAACGTGCAAGATATGTACAAAAATCTTCATGTGATTAGAGCCACAGGATATTTTCCATGTATCAGGGAGAGACAGAATTCCCAGGTGGACTTGATGGTGTGCGTACTCATGCAAAACTTGCTATGCTGGGATGTGGCCACACCTGATCCATTCATTGAAAAGCCTTTAAATTTCCAACCAAGCACACTGTTACTTTTCATTGTCATATTTTCCTAGATATTTGCAGTAACTTTATTCAGTAAAATTCGCATTACTAGAATCCGTTAGAGCTAAGAACATACTGAATGAGCAATTGCCTTAACTCAAATTACTTTGGAGAAAAACAAACAGAAAAGTGTATTGCCATTTTCAAGCTATCTGCAGAAGCTAAATAGAGACTCATCTGAAACACAAACTGATTATGTTACAAATGTGCTGACCAAGGCTATCACAACCCCAGTTTCTCTGAACAGCTTGTGTCAGGATACTTCATCTCTTATTGACAGAAGTTCACAAATGAATTTCCGCAGTCATCACTAGACATTTGGTATCTTTTCCCCATTTTATTAAGCAGAATTTACCATTTGATTCAGTTTAGGCATTTTCACGTTGAATAAGTCTGTTCTTAGTTTCCATATGAAGTTCTCTGAAATCTACCAATTAATACATTTCATCCTAAGGGGAATCGTGTGATTAAAGCTATGTTCTGTGTCCTTGTGCACTTACTCTTGATTCCTGTGTTACCGTTTTTCTAAACCAGGGAAGTTAAATTTCCTTCATCTTTTGTGTTAATGCTTCCCTTGGAAAAAAACAAACAGCAAATCATTTTGATAGCTGTCCAATATACCTATTTCATCTCTAAAAATACCCTTCCCATAATAAATGAACCAGAATGGCACTTGGCATGTTTTGCAGGAGAAATATTTTGGCTTGTTTAAACTTTGTGTGAGAGGAAAGGTAGACTGGACAGTTTAAAAGATCAGTGGCTACAATTCCCTTGTCTGCTTTTGGCTATGCCATGAATTTGCTGTGCAGAGCATCTAGCTTCAAATTTGGAGAACTAGTTTACCTTATATGAGTAAAGATCTTGCTCATCTGAAAAACACCATTTTTCAGAATTATACAATTTGTCATTAGCATTATTATGTCATTTAGTGTGCTCAATATACCCATTTGTTCACTTTGTTGTGATTCTCCAGCATTATGTCTGGTCACTAGTTGCTTTCCTAGAATATTCCTGCTTTGGTCCATTGGCAAACCATTTTTATCAAATTTTCAAACCTGTAACAATTTTGTCCTCATTCTGGCTATCTTTGCAGGGTAATAGTTCACTGTGAAAGTTGCTCTTATATATGTATACTATGCTAGGGTAATGCCTAGAGGATCTAATAAAGATCAGCATCTCTCTTTACCATACCTATAGAAAGAGTGAGTCACAGTGCAACATGTCATCTACTACTCTTCCTATATATGAATGTACTTACCCTATAGAGCAAAGAAATGTGCTCACCCTTGTTTCACAGAAGAGAAAGCTATCTTGTATTCACTGCAGGATAAGAATAAGTATACGTGCTGTTCATACAGGTCACACTTTATGAAGCCTCATGGTGACTTTTTGTCCCTGTATCCACACAATTCCTGCTCTAAAAAGTTTTCATAGTACAGAAAGGGCATGTGACAAATGGGAAGCTAACGCCTGTGGGAACTGATTCATCAAAGAGCTTCCAGACATGCTTAATTTGTTAGGCATGTGATATAAGTATGCATGTGAGCACATTGCTTTATTGTGGCCAGAATGGTGTACCACGCATCAGACAGGAGTGCGGAAAATTACTGTTAACCTTCAACTTGTCATGTAGTCATGATATTACTTGTACTCTTATTGCACTACTGAAATATATTAATCATTTTATCTGTATCCATGATCAGCTTAAGTTATTTACTGTAAAATAACCCTCATTCTGATTGGTTATTTTCTTTTTGAACTCTTTTCATTCAGGTAGAACATTCAGAAAGAAAACAAGGCTGTGTCAGTGTGTGAACTGCAGGGAGAATAGTGGCTGATCTATCCTCAAGCCATTTTCTTTAACTGGCAACATTTTGTGGTGCTGAGTCAATCTTTATTTCAGAGTTCCTCCAAAATGTACCTACTTTTCTTTTTTTTTCTCTCTATCTCTTTCTCTCTCTTTTTATTTTCAATCTTATGCTGTTTGACTGATGAAAAAAAATGCTTTTTGTAAAAAAATGGCTTATCCGCTGTCTGAAGCAATTATAAGTTCACATAGAAGATACAATCACACAGGACATACTCAATCTTTGATGTCAATATATTTTTATTATGAGCATGAGATAGAAAGTAATACAAAAAGATTGCATAAACAATACTTCATCATTTTGGTTCACAGAAATTCTTAGAAAAGAATGGAGAATTTATATTGTGGATTCTAAGATTAGATTTGGGCATCTATAATATTTTTAAAGTGAGGAATACTGCAAGAATTGTGAGACTAGGGGAGACTTAGAGTGATCAATAACTGATGAGATAAATTGGTTAGATTAACTGTAGTGGTTATATATCTGATTAGATTAACTGTAGTGATTATTAAAATGTAACAGTAGTTAAAGATTATTTTCAATATAACTAGTACAGTCCTTGAGTAAAAGGAAGTGGTGAATGATGCAAAATATCCAGCATACAATAGGGAATATTCAGTGCAGTCAATCTTTGATTTTTTTGGAGTCACTGGGTAAACATAGTTAAGCACATACGATAAATATTGGGGATGTAGCTCTCCCCTTTGACTAAAAAAAAAAAAAAAAAAGCTTGGAAATTCAGGATTTATATTTCACGTCTTCTGAAGGAAGTTTTATCTTGGCCTATCTGGAATTTCCTAAACTTTTTTCATTCTGAATCCTTGTGCTAGAAAATTTTAAAATAATGTGAATCAGGTAAGGTTAATTTCAGAGTTTGTCTATGAAATTAAACAAAAAGCAGTTATGAATAAAAAGAGATCAAGAAAATAAAGTTGGAAGTTCCTAAATAGGGAGTATTTGGCTGTTATTAAGGACAATAAAATAGATGTCCCCAATCTAAAAGAATATTTTGCCTTAAATTTCAGTAAGAATGGAATGGCGAAAAGTCAGAATGGTGATTTGAATCCATGCATATAAATATAATTATTTTCACCAGAGGTGAAATTGAACCTGTAAAAGTAGTGGCTACAGAGCACAAAGATAAAAATAGGCCAGCTATCTGTTTGCTTAGAACTTCTTAAATTTATAGGTCTTCTAAGCTATCTTTTGCTTTGTCAGACTTTATAGATGGACTGGATTCCTAAAGGGTTTTTTTTTATTATTATTTTTTGGAAACTGTATCACTTGGCTTCTTGAAATGTAGAGTAACCTTACATCTCCATTCAATAAGTTGACAAATGAATATTCTCCATCACTAAGTACTATTAAGATCAGAGATATAATAGCAAGGCTGATAAGGATAAGCAGCAAATGAAAAAGAATATATATATGGCAAACATTATTTAGAAGTAAGAAAAATGAAAAAGTAAGTCACATAACTTAGTCCTTAACCAGGTAGTTTAAAAAGCGGTAGGGAAAGTTATGAAAAGAGAGTGACTAGAAAGATAAATGGAAAATGCATACTTTTACAGAAGGTGAGTTATTGAGACTGAGCTAATACTCTATGTTGATAAAAGCAAAGATTTTTAAAAAGGGAAAATGAAATAGATGACCACATTAGTTAATGGAGAGATAATGAGAGGGCTTTTTGCATTTGTTGCCTTACCACATAAGAAATCATTTTCTGAAGTGAACAGGAGAGATCATTTAAAAACTATAATAAGGGAACAGAGTGGATGGAGACTGAAAAGCAGGATTCTGAAAAGAGAGCTGACAGTGTGGAGAAGATTACAATAAGCTTAGTCTGTAACTCAGTAAGTATAGTCAAAGTTCAGGCTAGATCTAAACTTCCTAAAGCACCACTTTATAAAGTATGAAAACCCGAGAAAGAAAATAAGGAATGTACTGATTTTCAGTGAAGGAAAGTAACTAGGATGGCCAGATTTTACCTGCCAGATACTGAGAACAGCATCTTCCTTTTTCCACAACTCTCCTTTATCTCGATGGCTTTTGCTGTAGTCCACACCAGACCTAAAATACATGAAGAGTGTTGTTCTGATGAGTATCTGAGTGATATGCATTTAATTGCCCCTCAGTTCCATAAGATTATCCATCTAAGATCCACAAAAACCATCATTCTAGACTAGCATCCTTTTTTTTTTGCCAGTGGAAAGCAGTGTCTACTAAATGAAACTACCTAAGAAATGAGGTGAATATAGAGCAATTACTCTGCTGGTATATTCTCCATGTTTCCGATAGTTCCTGGACTTCCTAAGCTGGCAGTTGTATCCGGACCATTAAGTTTTTTAGCACTTGATGAACCAATCTTCCATGAATGACAAATTCATGGAATTTGTCACCATAAACCCCTTTTTAACCCTTTTATACTTTTGGCCTCCATAGCTTCCTGTGGCAAGGATTTCCACAATTTAGTTTGGCTGTTCATGAAAGAGTTTTTTTCTTTTGTTTGCTTAAACTGGTTGCCCGGTAGTTTTACCAGATGTAGCCTAGTTTGTACTATAAAAAATAATAAGTAAATGTTCTTCATTTGTCTCAATACGATCTTTCAACAAATCTTTTAACTTCTTTTGTCTTCCATCTATTTTCTCCTTTCCTAGCTGCCTAGTTCTAGCCTATCTACCTGCTTCTCATAAGAAACTGCTCCATTTCTTGAAAGTTGTTCCTTGTGGCTCTCTGAACATTTTATATTGCTACTATATCTTCAAACAGCCCAGTTTATCATTCAATGAAGTAGGCTGTTCTGTTTGTGAAGTTATCTTTTGCCTGTTTGTGAGGCAATATTTTCTCCTTCATAAAAACTAGGGAGGGGAATGCAATCTAGAGAAACTAAATTCTATTAATATCGAGTTAGAATAAGAAACTGACTGTTTGAAACCAAGAGTTAATGCATTGCTCTTAGTTGTCTCATTGCATTAAGGGCAGACTCGCATCAAAGTTGGCTGCAGATTGTAGTCATTACAAGAGCAAACATTCCTCAGTTTGTAGGCTAAAAAGACGTACTCAGCCTGACTGCAATGCTGGCATTTTTGTGAACATGATTTATCTGTCTCAGCCTTGGTTTGTAACATTTAGACTGGACCATGCCCCAGTCACGGTTGGCTCTTTACAGAATCTGGTACTCCAAGTAGAGTTTCATTCCCTGTTCAGCAAATTATCTAAGCTAGGTCAAATAAATCACCTTCAGGAGATGCCAGTTTCTGTCAGCGTAGTACAATGTTAAGAAGCCAGGGTGATCAAGTGAAGCTTATGTGAAGAAGCTTATCTTTAGATACAAAAAATAATGACACGAAAAAGCCATGCTTAAGAGATTGACCGGCTTTGTTATTTTCCCAATCAACAATTTTTTGCCAAGTTTCAACCAATGTCCTGTTTTTCAGCGTCCTGTTTTGTTCTGTTTGCTAAACTAAAGTTCAACAAGGATAAGCAGATCTGGGTTTAGTATTAAAAAATTGGACTCAGAAGAACATATTACAGAATGAAGAAAGATTACTTCTGTGGAAAAATTGAACAGCTGGCACCGCCTTGAATTTGCCAAACTTGCATTACTTTTTATATCAGATCGATCCCTCTGATATATAAATACTTTCTATAGTGTGTTAGCCCTCAGTACCAGCAGAGTTGATGAATTAGGTGTGCATGATTACCTGACTACATGTGCATTTTAAGAACTTTATTAATTTAGCAGGTACATGTAAAAAAGTGGTAAATTAAGACTGAAGCTACTTCCTTCCTTTAATTGGTTTGCATCACCCCTCCCATTTTTTTTTTAACTGACGAGTCCTTCCCTTCTCTTTCAAACATTAATTTAAAACCTTTGCAGTGTGCCAGTTTGGAAAAAAAAAAAAAAAAAAAAATAAAAGTTAAAAAAAAAAAAAAAAAAAAAAAAAAAAAAAAAAAAAAAAAAAAAAAAAAAAAAAAGAAAAAAAAAAAAAAAAAAAAAAAAAAAAAAAAAAAGGAACATTTACACAATAAGCCAGTCACCCATCCTGTCATTTTCCACATCCCCATTGTAATTATTGAGATCCTTATACTTGAAGAGGAGTTTTTCTCCCTCCCAACCCAAATTCTATTTTGGGAATAGACTTGTAATTGTGTGTTTGTTAATATAACTGTCTGTTGCCATGAACAAAGTTAGGTCACCCATTTGCTATTACAGCCTCTGTCAGAGAGCTAAGGACAGAGGACACTAAAAGCGCTAGCACTTTCTTAAAAACTCTGGTTTTTGCTTTAGATTGTTTTGATTTTTGTTCTTAAAGTGTTATTGGTCCAAAGGATACTGAAAGAAAAACAATTAACATTAGTGGGTTCACGTTTTGATAGGCTGGAGTTCTTCCTCGTGCTTAGTGTAATTTTGGCTTCTGTATTTAATATACAGTGCACTCATTCTCTCCATTAAAGAACTGGCAAGGGTTTCATAGAACATTTTAAAATGTGTTATTTATCTAATTCATTGTTATTTAAAGGAAAGAGAAGGTCATCTGATTACGGATTATTTTATACTGCATCCAGAGCTTCAAATATTTATATTTTGGATTTGTATTTACTCATCTCATTTTTAAAACTTGATCCATACAGTGTAATTAAACTGCCATTGCATTTTCAGCTAATTATGTTTCTTTCCTTGTGTTTAAAACACAGAGTTTGGTTTTTTTTTTTGTTTTTTTTTTGGAAATGTGTACATCCCAGAAAAAATGAATGAATTGAAAACATGAGGCAGATTACTTGCTGGTAAAAATTATCGTGGCTGACAAAGTCAACAAGCCATGCCAGTATAGCTGTAAAAAGTCAAAGCAGTTAGAAGCTTCACTCAGAATATTTCTACATCTTTAGTACTTTACATCCTCAATAAATGCTTTGCTTCATTTCTTGATATTTTGAAACTGAAATTTCCCACTAGACTGAAGATTAATGCAGAGTTAACTGGAGCATGGTGCGAATCAGTTTTATCAGGTTCAATTTTGATGGCTGTTTCTGACATTCTTCCCCTAATCTCAGTAGCATTAGTAAACAACAACAAAAATACACATTTCACTATAGATGGTTTTGTTTGATTTCTGTTATGAAAAAATTTCTTCAATTGCTGTGATGTAGCTATGCGCTAACTTACACATTTTTGGCTTTGCCACATGCCAACATATTAGTTTTATATAATAAAAATGTCTAAACTGAAATATTTTAGGGGGAAAAAATGAGAGAAATACAGAATTGCAAAAATATGTGACATGTTACTTAACTTATGAGAGCATATAAAAATATTTCCGCATTTTTAATTGTGGCCCCCAAAAAGCTGGGCTGAGTAATTTCAGCACTGTTAAACTCAGGATTCAGCAATTCAAGAGTCCCAAGGCAAAGAATGAAACAGGGCAAAAGTTGAAACTGTGACTTTACATTTAGTAAAGTACAATAATCTGAGCCACAAACAGGGACCCAATGCCAACTCCCACTTTTTTAGCTCCCCTTGCCTTCCCATGGGGAAGAAAAAAAAATAGTTTCTGTTTGCTTAGAAATAAATAGCAATGAATCCACTTCAATAAACTTACCAGCTGCTGTGTATCTACTTCTACTCCATAGAGAGCTCAAAGCAATCTCCTCTTGGATCATAGTGCTCACATAATATGTCTGTACATAAACTCAGACTTCACACATGACACAAAAAATAAAGTTCATGATGCTTTATGCTTCACCTGGGACATCTTATGGAATGATCTGAAATTAAGCCACTCTCATTATAGATACATTTATTTTGCACCAATTTAGGAAATGATATTTCAACACATGGTGAATTTTCAGTATTCATCCAAGAGATTTTCAAAATCAGTAGCTTGCTCTTTAATCAAACAGTTTGACAGATTTGAAATATTACCAGGTAAGGCAAATAAAAAAAAAAAAACTAAAAATGCAGCATTTTGAGGAAAATATTTCTTTCTCATGCTTCATTTTCTGATTTTTGTATCACCATGACACAGGAAACTACTGCTAATTCCACCCCTTGAAGAAGTTTGTACTGTTAACACTCTTCTCCTCACTGGTGTTTTTTTGTTGACCTAAAGCACTACATGGAGCAATGGGTTGTGAATTAAGAAAAAGGGATTTGTCCTGAGTCTAGGCTCTGATTCAATGTCATGATGAACAGGAAACTTAACGTCTTGTGACTTAAAATTGATATAGTTTGCTGTTGTAAATTATATGAAATTTTTAAACTGAAGATACCTTGCAGGGACAAAACGATATTAAAAATTTATTTACTACATCTATTTTGACATTTGATTTTGTCTGACTTGACACCACAATATTCATAATCAATGAGACTCCTTATAACCCTGCCAAAAAAAAACACAGAAACTTAACGTCTTATGATATTTTCACAGTGCATGAGGTGTACTTGCACTTAAAGGTTGACACCTTTTATTATAATAAAAATAAATACACGCACATTGGAGCTGGTAAGTCTTTGGAGGTGCAAATAATAACTTTAGTGATTTATGATCTTATAGCTATAGGCCTGCTGTTTTTTTCCTCATCAGCAGAGATGATTTGAAAGGCAGATGTGCATCTTCTTGAAACTCTGAGATACACCTCTAATACTCCCATATTGTTTATACCTACAGATGAAATTAGAACTTCCTCCTATTGTCTGCTTCATGCGTCCCATCGTCCCTAACTGACGCATATTGTATAGTGTACTCATTTCAAACACAGCTACAGAGTTTTCAAGATGAAAATGTTTCTAAAACTAAAAAATGGCTGAATTCCAAAGATTATTATCAGCCCATCCATTCCTTGCAGTGTTGAATGAGCAAATTTTCCACACCACAAACACACATTTTCCTTTGATTTCACACTAGCAAGAGATGCTACACTTTGTTGTCCCTGGACTAACTTGTAAGTTATCCATAGCATTAAAACATTAGGCATTGGGATGACCTCAAGAGCTGCAATTCAAATTTTAGTGATTCTAATAATTTTGATGCTCAAAATATGTTTGAGGAAGGATGAAGACAGAAAATGTGGGAATGTCCCAGGATTCTACTTAAGAAAACATTCCTTAGCTGTCCTCGAGTACATTTTTTGTACTCAAGGATTATATATCCTTGTACAATACTCAAAATCAGATTACAAATTTATTTGCAAATTTTATAATGTCTGCTATTACAGTATATCTGCAGGGTAAAATTGATCACAATTATAACCTTTATATTTTAAGATATCAGCCAATCGCTAGTCCAGTAATTCTAGGAGTTGTCAGAATTTGAATTGGGGAGGTGTTTCTCCATAATCATGGAAATACATGGGAATAATGATATGTCATGACTTTTGTCTTTCGTCTCAAAGTAGAAGAAAGACCATATAGTCGTACTATAAATGTGTGCTCCTATAGTCATTTCTTGATCTTCTCTCATAGACAATATAGATTGTATATTATATCCGGTTCAGTTACTGTATATAACCCAAGAATGAAGATAGGACTGACTTAGTAAATGAAGTGAGAGCAGTGAATTTCATCCACCTTGCCCTTTGTCTCCTGTAACCTCCTCATAGTCAAGCCAGTGAAGTGTGGGCTATGTAAGTGGTCAATAAGATTAATTAAAAATTGGCTGAACTGCCAGGCTTAGAAGGATTGTGATCAATAGCATGGTGTCTGTCTGGAGACCAGCACTGTGGTGGTCTCCCCAGTACAAGAAAGATATGAATTAACTAGAACAAGTGCAGCAAAGGGAGCACAGAGATGATGAAGGGTCTGGAGCATCTGTCACATGAGGAGAAGCAAAGAGAGCTGGAACTGTGCAGCCTGGATGAGAGAAGGCTCACAGGGATCTTATCCATGTGTGCTAATATTTAATGAGATTAAAGAAAATGAAGCCAGACTAGATTCCTAGTGGAATCTGGTGCCAGAACAAAGGCAATAGGCACAAACTGAGCATAAGAAAACACCTTGTTTTTGTGAGAGTGGTTGAACATTGAAGCAGATTGCTCAGAGAGGTTGTGGCTTCTCTGTCCCTGGAGGTGTTGAAATCTCTCCTGGACCAGCTCCTGAGCAACCTGCTGATTCTACTTAAGTTGGAAGTTTGGACCAGAAGATCTCTGAGATCTCTTTTAGCACCAACTATTCTGTGTTTCTGCGAATAACAAATGCATGCATTTGTGACAAAATCCTACCTAATTCTTCAAGTGAATCAGCTGAGTCATTCTAACTTCAGAAGATCAAACTCGTGGTACCAGTAGCTCCTCTTTTCCTCCATCACTATTTTCTTTGGACCAGTTCTAACTAACTTCTGCTTGCCACAAATTTAGCAACTTTCATTGATATTAAGAAATTATTGAATGAATTCCAAAATGTGGAGTTACCTAATATTCATTTGCAATAGTGAAACAGGCGTTTTCCAAGAAAGCTTCCTTTTTAATTTCTTTTTAAATTACAGATTAGTAGAAAGAGGCAGGTGTAATTAAATCTTCTCTGCTTCCTTTCAGGGTGCGCAATGATTTTGATGTACTTACAAACCGACTGATTGGCAGCCACGGCTATTGTACTCAGGTATGTAAGCCTGGAGACTTGAGGTTACCATACACCTGCATAACTATGAATGAATCTTTGGAAAGACATGACATTTCTTCTTTTAAAGGCCTAAAGTTTTTGTTTGTTTGTTTGTTTTGTTTTCCTTTTTTTCCTATAGCCTCTAGCATCTTCACCTGTTATGTTTTTTCCCCATATATTTTGAAAGATTTTTGTCTTTGCTTTCAGAGCCTCTGCTCTTTTTTATTATTATTTTTGGTCTGTGTGTATCCTCTACCTACATATCTTTAAACTTTTTTTTTTTTTTTTTAATTTAGCTGATTGTAGGGCTGAGCTGAAGAGCACAGAAATCTGAATTTCCTCCTTACCATCCCAGAGAGGTGATGTTTGGCATGTAAAATGTCTATGTAAAAGTGGTTGCTATTCAGCTAGCTGAGACGGATACTGATTCTTCAAACTGGAGACATGAATTATAGGAGTTTGCAAGAGAAATAGTTCTTGAAAATAAGCACAATTTTATGCTAATTTCCAGATCATATTTGGTACCAGTCATCTCCTGCTCATTGACTTTTAGGTTTACAGAAGCCTCCAGTCAATTGGAAAATAGAGGTGAAATCTAGATCCTAGTGTTTTAGCACATGGATTCCTTGAAAGCTGGGATATGGCAGAAACTGTGTGGTCTTACTATGATCTGCCATCATTAAATATGTGGTGCTACCATTTTCTTCCTTCAGCTGATTGCTACAGAATTTTGTACTGAAGTTACACAGTGATTTCCCAGAAAGATGATGGAAAATCACTGGCAGATTCAGAAATCTTGTAAGCATCTATAAAGTTTGGGCGTTCCTTCAAGAGAAAAATTGGGATATAAATGGGTGAAGTTATTTTTATAATAATACATCATGTCCAAGCTGGTAATGTCAGTATTATTTATGTCTTAGGGCATGGTATTTTGTTTTATTTTTTTTTTTCCTGGAAGCTTTCTTGTTTTTTCCCCTCATATTTCTTGACATATGTTATTTATTAATGGTTAGATGTTTCTTTTCTGTAGCACAGTGTGCTGCTAGATAGTGTTTTTTTGCTGTTACATCAAAGCCAGCACTGGAGTGTCCTTGTGTTGCCTACGCTAAGTGAAATGTCTGTTCTCTCTTTCTTCTACTTGGATTTTGCATGTATCATGTGTACACACACACACGCACACACACAAACATATGCACACACTTCTTCATCTTTTAGCCTCGTATACAACCCTAATTGTAATTCAGGTGGACACAAAAGAATCAACCATCTGGTAAAACAAGTGACACAGACCTGACCTGAGGCCATAAGGGCAAATTTCTTACTGAGTGAAATTAAGTTTATCCAGGTATAAGTTTATTCCAATCACAAAAATACATCATTATGCACATATACATCTCATATATCACACACACATCACATACAGAAATTGCAGAATTGTACTGTAGTGCATTGAAAGAGTTAACCCAGAATGAGACCAAAACCGTTTGGAGTAGTAAGTTACAGTTTTATTTTTCATGTTCTAGTGGTTTCACAAACATCACTGGCCTACATAAACATTTGGGATCCATTTGTATTTTCCTCTATGCAAGTTAACATACTAGGATGATACTTTCCCATCACATATATCAATGATTTTCAAAAATGGGTCCTCACCGGTACTGACTTCTCAGTCTAGAGGAAAGGGAAGGATGCTAAAACAAGAGAGGACCGCAAGATTTTGCATTGTTCCATTACAATCCAAAGCAAAAAATGTCTTTCCAATGGCCACATAATACTAATAGTTAGATATTCTCTAATATTAAACATATTAAACATGCACAAGCACACAAATTGCATAGATTTTTAATACATAATATTTATGTTCCAGTTCATTGTACAGAAAACGGGACAGCAGAATGTTTTGCTTTGAAAATAAAATCACTCTTCCAAGAAAGCTGAGTTGAATGTGAAAACAAATTTATTATCAGCAGTTCACCTTTTTAAAGCTGATTATTGATAACACAAATGATATTTCTTCATTTTAATTTAGGAGTATCATAAACTTTTGAAAACATGTTAAAACCAATCAAGCAAACCCTCCATGTGTAAATTAAGGCTGTGGTGCAGGCATAAACATATCTATCTTGAATAAAGGATATCCTGCGGTCTGGGGCAGACAAGATGAATAACTGATTATTTTTTTCTTTTTGTTATTATCTATCACAAACAGGAATTGGTGAACTTGCTCCTGACTGGCAAAGCTGTATCCAATGTTTTTAATAATGTGATAGAGCTGGACTCTGGAAATGGCAATATCACAATTCTGAAAGGCATCACAAGTCGCAGTGATATTGGCTTGCTGTCGCTATTTGAGCACTACGATGTTTGCCAGGTATGCTTTTCATTCTTCTAGCTTTCATTAAAAATGAAAAAATAAATTTAAAAACCATTTGAAATGACTATGTCAACTCATACACATTGTGAGCTTGTCCACTCAGGAGTCCAGTGCTGTCTTACTTGCCCTAAGACATCATGCCTGGCCTCTGAACTGGTATTCCAGGAATGTGTGGCGTCCTTGTGGTCACAGGTTCTGTCTCACATCCTGGAAGCCCTCTGTAAATGGCTTGATAGCCTATAGCATCTCAAATATTACTTGTCTCCTGGTTTTGCTAAACTGATCTTAAGGGGGAATCAGCTCACGAGGACACTTATATTTAACTGACTGCTATGTAGGTCTGTGAATGTGAAGTAAGATCTAGTCGTTGCAGTCCGTGGAATCAAAAGTCATTCACCTTTCTGGATGATCAAGTTTTGCTGAGCAAATTACCCTGATCTGTATTCACTAGATCACCACAGATTACAGTGCCATTGAGACATCTAGCTCGCCAGTAGATATTTTCGTCATGAAAGTTTAAGTGACTGAATGTGGAGCAAAAGCCCAAATTATGTATTCAGTGATGGGTAGCCAGTTTGATTGAATCTTGTAGCTTGTGTTGAATTTGAATGGTGAATATGGCCACATTGTTTTAGCGATTATGATAATAGATAGTTAAAATTACCTTATAATTGATATAATAATATAATGGATTATAATTAATATATAAATTCCCCTTAGAACACCTATAAAATTAATGTTTTAATTATATTATGATGAAAATAAATAAATAAAAAAGTTCCAAAGCAGTTACAGCCATTAAATTACATCTGGAAAAGTTTGCCTATGGATTTCACTGATTCTACATCAACAGACTTTACCATCAAGATGACTATTTTTCTTAAAGGCATGTTCTATCTTAATCAAACTTGTGTTTGATGTAGAAATACTAGTTTAAATTCTCTTACTGGTGCTAGATGCTATATTAGGTAATTGTAGGGATCCCATCTGAATTTGCAATCATTGTATCTATAAAAATTAGAAAGAGATTAGCATCTCAGCATGTCTGAAAACAAAGATTGATATTAACTATCTCATATGTCTGAATTCAGTTGCACTTTCTTCTACTGACAGATTCTAATTTTCATTTTTAAATAATGTAATGCTTTACATTATTCATATGATTACAAGTGTTAAGTTTAGTTAAGAAAGAAAATCAGTATAGCCATATATAAATACAAAGAGCATCCAGCGCAGGGCTATGAGAATGATCAGGGGCCTGGAACATCTGCCATATGAGGAAAGGATGAGAGAGCTGGGCCTGTTCAGCCTGAAGAAGAGAAGGCTGAGGAGGGATCTGATCAGTGAAATGGCCACAAACTGAAGCACAAAAATTTCTTCAGGAATGTACAGAAAAAATTCCTGACATTGAGGGTGACAGAGCCTTGGAACAGGCTGCCCAGAGAGGTTGTGGAGTCTCCTTCTCTGGAGATCTTCAAAACTCGCTTGGATGCAGCCCTATGCCATGTGCTCTAGGTGACCCTGCGTGTGCTGGGGGGTTGGACTAGATGATCTGTAGAGGTCCCTTCCAACCTTATGGATTCTATGGTTCTGTGAAATCAGATTAATACAGAACAGATTGGACTAAAAGTAAATTTGCTTCTGCATATAGTTCAGGCTTCTTATCCATTTATATAAAGAAAGTAACCTTTCAAACTTCAAAAAAAGATTTTGCACCATCATAGCATTTTGTTCCATTCTCCGGAGAGAAAAATGACTTCTAAATAGCAAAATGGTCAGTGAGGTCAGTGCAGGTAAAAGCTATTTCTTTGTCATTTTCCCCCTAAAAATAAAATCAAAGTTCTTCAGGGAGTCAGACATCATCATCCACTTATTTTGCAAATTATATGATAGAGTAGTTCTGTTTTTTCTACTATGCTCTTACGTAGGAGTGAGAATCATAAGCAGTGATATATTTTCCAAGTTGGTGACTCTTAATCAATTACAGAAACCTCAATAGACATAGTTGGTTTTTTGTTGTGATTTTTTTAAAATTTACGTCACTAAGGCAGCTGATGCAAATTGTCTTACATTTTATTAAGAACATTTGTCAGTACTTTACATTTCAGTTCCTGTGTCTCAGAGCACACTGCATGCCTTAGGACTACAACACCCCTCAGATTCCAGTGGACTTTTGCCCTAAGGCTGAGGCCTCCCTGCTGTGGCTTTAGCATGAAGGACTAGATTTTGCTGTCTGTTCTAAAGGAATTCATTTTGAGTAATAAAAAAAAAAAAAAAAAAAAAAAAAAGAGTCTGTTGTTGATTTGTAGTGGTTAAACCGAGAATAGAATTTGCTTGTAAGTCTTTCAAACAGATTGTTTTCTTCCCCTCGGCGTTTCGGTAAAGTGAATTCAGCATCCAATTATGCTGTGGCTATGAGGATAGCAACTTAAGCTAGGAATGGAAAAGAACTGTCATCTTTTTTTCCAGGAGTTAGAAGATCTCAGGCATGATATATAGTGAATCATGGACATTAGAGATGGAAAACTCCCTTTAGGTCATATCCAGACTTTCTCTCAGGGGATAATACAGGATATTTTATGTCCTGTTGCACAGGAGTGGTTTGCCAAGACTTTCTTTAAAAGGTCTGTATCCATGAAGTTCCTGTCTTTCTTCTCAGATGGACATTTATTAGTAGATTGTAATGCACACAACTATAATCTTACCATTTTTCTCTTGGTGGTAATGACACGCGTCTCTGCTTTAAAACATGCAGAAGTTCCAGAAGGAGCTTTTGCAGGTTGCTGCAATACTGAATTTGGAGATTTTAATGATACAGACTACACTGCTCCTGCTTTGGCTGTATTTTCTAATATTAAACCTGACTGTTCGTTTACTTAGTTTCCTCTGATTATCGTTCTCACTTCTAATCCAACATGCCCCCTAAAGAATTCCTCCCCATCCGCTAGGCGTTTGCAAGCTGATGTCACAGTTCCTCCCTTTTTCATCAGCACATCCTGTCCAAACCTTATTTTTATTGCTCTACTCCAGACTTCTCCCAACTTACCAATGTACTTAGGAAGAGATATACAAGATTCCAGGTAGATGCAGCAAATCCACCCAGATATATATTTGCAGATCATTTTATCTCCCTTGTGTAAAACACTGAGTATTTGTATATAACTGACAATTACATTTGACTTCCCTTCAAAGCTGAAAACACCACAAGGGCAAGAACACTGAATTAATCATTGTGTCAGACTTTGTCAACAGTGGCAAATAAAAACAAAACGATAAACCACTTTTTCCCCAATGATTGCTGGAAATGATTGCTGCTGCTGAACCAGTAACCTTTTTCAGTGGATCATGCTGAATGTGTTATCTTTGCTGATTGGAAAAATGTGTGCTTCATGTAATTTATCTGAAGTTGCTAATGTCTAATCATCACTCCTGGTCCTAAAATATCACTGCACTCAATGTATGTTTAATAATATAATTGCTTGTTGTGAATTGTTCCTCAGTGACAGATGGATTCATTCAGTCTAATTCATATGTGAGCACTTAGCTACAGGTCTTTGGATTCAGTTAACTAGGAGGTCTAATTTAGGATTATATCTGGCTTTGATAGTTTTCTTTAAAGTTGTTAAAGAGACAGAAGTATTTTGCAGCAATGATTAGACCTCAGAAAAAGGGGTGAGCAGAGAAGTGGGCAGGAGTAATCCCAGTCCTAAATGCTGAGAGACTCTTGCTTTTGGATCAGAGTCCATAATCTAAATGTCATGTTAAAATATGCAGGTCATATTAAAAGCAAAAACAGATGTTTCTAGTATTTATGCCAGATCATTTAAAGAAGTAACAACAGAGAGAAGAATCATATGTATTCTCATCTGCAGAATATTAGAGCTATTAATGATAATAATTCATAGTAATAGCTATCTAACATTTATGTCATCAAAATCACTATTTTGGCTGGGGTTTACAGATGAAAATAGGCGAAGGACATGCACTGGAAGCATTGAAGCAGGAAGCATGGAAGCCCAGGGAAGTGGTGGTGTAGATGTGGCACTACACAGAAGAAATGTGTAAATGAGGCACTTTCTTAGGGACTGAGGGACTCTTAAGTCTTCCTGGTGTCTACTGCTTCTCTCCTGCTTTTAAGCAGTCCTGTTCTAGTAGTTAAGCCACCCATGAGCTGAGCTTTCAAAGTCACCCTACTTTGTTGTTGTGGCTAAGTCTTTGTCTCAACTGTCAGCAGTTCAAAACAGACATGCTTTTTAGTTCTTGCATTTCTTAAAATGAAGAAAACTCCAGAATTGACTAAGAAGTGACATGTCCATTTCTCCTATTTCTTAAAAAAAAAAAAAAAAAAGGAAGTATAAATGAACAGAAGTTATTCATTAAATTCCACAGATGGGAAATATTAGCTTTGGGCCCTTTGATGAAAGAAGGACACTTGGTGCTATAAAAAGATCAGCTTGTATTCTTAAATTCACCACACATTCTCTGTCTTCTGGCATCTCACCTGTTTATTTGCCCTGTGGAACATTTTTTAATATAACCTTTTGCGCTAGGAATTTTGTCTGCTTTGCAAGCACCTTGTCTAGTCAGATGGACTGTATCCAAGCCAGGTCTTTGGTGGGCAAAGGGGAGTGTTAAATAGAAGTATTTACCATTTTGTTTTAAAAAACCTACAACAAAAACAAGTATGTGCAAAATGGATAGCGATTATCAGTTTTATTTTCCACTTATTTTTTCAGTAATGAATAGTAGAAATTGTGCCTCATAGATGCATTCTTTGAGTGACCCTGCAGTTTATTTAAGAGGTAGGTGGGTGCTACTGTGGACAAAAAAAAAAAAAAAAAAAAAAAAAAGTGATCAATTCAGACTTGACTGAAATAAAGCTGACAAGACTTTGAACATTCTAAAAGCCTTTTCTACATTCCTTGTTTATACATCTGCCCTTCTAGCTTGGAAATGAAATGTCCTTCAGCAAAGTCTTATTGTCCTCCTATTCATCCATGGACATTTTTTTTTTCTCCCAGAAGGCAAGTCACTGTTGCTGGGATATTGGGATCAATTTGTTTTCAACATTCTTCCAAGCAAAATAGAATCACAGCATTTTTGTTTCAAACAATAGCAGTAACAAACTCCACATGTTTTAAAGAGTTTTGCATGCTTTGAAAACAGACATAACAGAAAATAATAGGTCAAAAATGATCTAGATATTCCTTAATGTTATAAATGCCAGCATATGAGTCTGTATTTTTACTAACTTTCAGTCCGAGTACGGTGTAGGTAAGAATCTAATCAACTCCCTTTGTAGCTGGTGAACAGGGATGTCCACATTACTGATGATGCCCATTTCTTCCTTAATTGATTTTATTGACAGTCAGTGCCTGGTGCCAGCCTAAGATAGAGGGTCTGCAATAGATTCTGAAAGTCAAGTAGACTGTACCTTGGCCTATCTTTGTCATTGCAGTTAAGCAACGTCTTGAAAGAATTATAAATTCCTCCACGTGAATTAAGAGAATGACAAGTCCTATTGCGTGAATGAAGGTTGAGTCTCCCACAATGTGTCACTTGAGACAGAGCAGAGAAATAGTAGAATGAAGCAAGGATACAGGAAAGATCTGGCAACTACCTAGCACCCTAAGGTTGAGACAACATATGATCCTACTTAGGCCGTTTTGCTTGCATCTTAAACAGTCAGTAGTCTGAAACCACAGCAGCTCTGTGGATCATCTGCTCTTGAAACAAAGAACAAACTTTACCCAAGGCAAAGCTTATGGAATCTCAGAGCTAACACTCTTAGTATTATCTGGATAGTAGTATTGCACAATGGCTCTGGAGGGAGAGCTGGACTCCATCAAATTAGGTACTTGACCCTAAAGTCCATATGGCACATCCTGAAGTGCAGTCAGATGCTTTGACTTGGTTTGCATTTGGGCTCCTAAACTCTGCCTTATTTAGTAGACTATCACTCCACAAATACATTACAGCCATTTCTGATAAGTATAGTATGATTTATGAGCCAAGTAAATAAAATATTCAGAAATATTTTTACTATGGCAGCATAAGAGGATCTCAGTCAAAAGCCAGGACAAAAGCCTTTTATGTGGTTTAGTAGTCCTAGGACTGAACAAACTTCTCTGTTTTTCAGTTCTCCATTAAATTTATCTTTTATCTATTTTCCAATTCATCATTAAGGTGATTTCCTTTTCTACAATAAAAAAGATTCAAAGCCACATAGAATTTTTGTAGAGCTGCTGTCATCTGCTACTTTCATTCATAAGTATCTGCCTAAAAACTGTATTTTTATTGTCCAACATTTAAATTATACATACTCTAAATGTCAGAAATTGCCAAAATTGATTTTATTTTTTTGAATCTGTTTGACATCCAGTACATTTTAATGACAACGGCTCTTTTTACTCTCACAGTTTCCTTTTAACTACATGCCAATATAATAGCCAATATTATGACTGTCAATATTTTATTAGAACTTGTGAAACAGGTGTCCTGAATCTGTGGTGTTCTTGATAGTCGAAGATTTATTTAAAAGGTGTCTGTCTTTACATTATTGCTACTTTAGATCACAGAATCACAGAAT
>VZSG01000114.1:437826-490243 GCA_013398315.1 Nothoprocta pentlandii | reverse complement strand
GGCTCAGTATAGATATAATAATGTTGGAACATTTTTTAGTAATTATTCATAGCTGTAAATGTCACTGCAATTGGCAGAAAAAAAAAATTGGCAGAACAAACAAACTACTGTGGCCTATACGTGCTAAAGCTTTGTGTAACTGTCCTTTTGCTCATCAGTGCTCTTGGATTCAGTACACCTAGCAATTACTCAGTTTGACAGGACCCAGATTTGTCAGGTCACAAATGGACTTCTGTACATTATATGTGATTACCTTGGCAGCTATAACAGTTGTATTCAGGCAAGCAAATGTAAAGCAAGGAAAGACTGAAGTTTGCACTATAAAACAATTCAATTTTAATTTAAAGAAATAAAATTTAACAAGAAAAGAAGTAAAATAATGATAAATGGTAACAGAACTCCTGGGGAAACATGCCACCACACTAGCCATAACTAGTGATCCCTCTTGGTGGCTGGTATTATCTCTTCTTCCTTGAACTATGGCTAGTGCAAAAGAATGAATGTTTCTTTCTGTTCGAGGTAGATAGTTCAATGTCCAAGAAATACAGATTCTAGATTGTGGTTTCTTTTTTTCCTCTCAGTATGCAGATGACAAAAGATAACTACATTCAATGAGCAGATAAAATCTCAGTGGTGAAATACCAAATGCTCATGCTGGCAGATACATTGGAATAATTCTCCATCAATAAATATTTGTCTATAGAGTTAATTTTATCATTGTACATATATGTATTGAGGTGCCTGTTTTTGAAAGGTTGACATTTTCCAAAGATAAGGATTGTCTCCATGAAATTTATGAACATTCTTAAGGGATCTGTAAGGGAGATTATCGTTAAGGAATTATCCATAGGAATTGGAAACATGTCGTATAAAAAAACACCTAATTCATTGTCTTCCCCTTTTTTCATGAAGCAAAATTTTGAACATGTGTGAAAATAAATCTTTGAATACTGATGCATTGTTATACCTTAATAAATTTATTGTATTATGATACTATAAACAGCATAATTTTTGTGTGTGTGCATTCTTCATCTTCAAAACACAAAGACATAAGTTGAGACCTTAACAAAAATAATGATATTTAATAAAACAGATTCAAACCACATATCCCTGATTTATTATGCTTAGATTTTCCTTTGTGATGCCAATACATTAGTACAAATCTTGAGTGTGAGACATCAGAAGTTGTAAAGTCCTTCTCCTGAGTGACTGAAACTAAGGAACTTTGTTTAGCAGGATCTGCATTTGAAGAACATTTGAGGGCTGTGTGTAATGATTTTTTGCTGCTGATTATATCAGTCATCAGCAGTGGCAAAAAAAAACAGACTTTTTAGGAGCCTTGGTCCAAGCTTAACACTTCTTCCATCAACTTGGTTAGGCACCTTTGACTTTGCATGTTATCTTGTCTACAGAGCAATTGGATTCTCATTTCTAGTCTTGCAGTGTGTATTGTACTTGTGGCTGGTTTTGTACCTTAGAATGTCCTTCATTATCAGTTCTCATTGGCTCAGGATAAATCAATGCTGTAAAAACCTGAGAAATAACACATTATTTATTTTAGCTACTTAGCTGAGGTAAAGCAACGCTATAAAACCTGAGAAATATCACATTATTTACTTTACCTGCTTAGCTGAAGTAAGGCAGAACTTGTGCAATGGGGAACTGATAAGCAGATGTCTGTAGTCTATCAAAGAACTAAATAAATTTTGCAAAAGGCATTGGTTTTATTTTACAGAGGAGAATGGGGAGGCTGATAAATGTTTAAATATAGTATAAAGTGAACATATGATGTAAGTGATTGCACTTGTGTATTTCTGTGTGATAGCTACTTGTGAGCAGGTGATAAGCTGTAAGAGAATATGTTCAAAAGGAGGGATCCTTTAGATTTGGGCTGCTGCATAGGTTGATGTCCCTGTAGACCGTTTGATCGTTAATGCTATCTTACAGTTCTGCATCATACACTATCCTAAATAAAGAAACTCGCCCAAAGAAGTCAGAGTTGAGCTGATGAGGGGTATTAGAAAGTCTGCAGTAACAGGCTACCCATGGATACAATATGGATCAGATTGTCCTTACTGTTTCATAGTTTATATGTTCACTAGCCTGCTGCTGTACTATGCCAACTGACACGTTCCAGAAAAAGCCTGGATGTGATTTGGGGAATGTTGTGTGCCAGGGATGTTCCTTGTAGAAAGTATGGGCAGAACAACTTGTTTTCTGGGAAGAAGAATTAGCCATGTGGACATAAACCATTCCATGCTACTTGACCTTAAAGCTGGAGAACAAATCCTGGAACTCCTTTTTAATCTATCTGTACAGGAATAGCCTGATGTATTTGGAGAGTCAAAAGTTCCTGGTCAGTGATCATATTCAGGGACATAGAGTGATGCATGGTCTGTGGGAGAATCAAACCATCCAAAACCCAGATGACAGTTTAAAGGCAAAGGGGGCAGCTGATCCTCAGCTAGTATTGCTGATATCATTGAAATGAAGAACTCACCCTTTTTATTGGAGATAATGATTTGATCTGTAATGTTTTTATATTCTCTTTTTTGTCTTAGAGTTCATGCCCCAGGTTCCTACTAACGTTGCGGTTAAAAACTATACATATTTGAAAAAGGCTCCTGCAGTCCTAACTCATTGGAACATTTTGTCCCAACTTCAACAAGAATGTCCATGGGAGTGAGAATTGGAGTGTTTGTGTTCTTTGAAACAATTCTCTATCTTTATAATCTTGTTTTGTCAAGCATCGTTTGATGAAGCTTGGAAGTTATTTTAGCCCACATTTGTGGGAAAAAAAAATTAAATGATGATTGACTCTTCCTTTTGGGATTTCATTTATATGAAAACTAAAACATGTTTGTGAAACTGAATCTTTTTATCCCTTTCCCTCTAATTTGCTATCTTTTGTTGTATCTGTATCTGCATTCTTGATAATTTCTTTCTTAGAGTATTTTTGTAAGATTGTACATTTTTATCTGTATTTTAAGCCAAGAATTTATGTAAAAGCAAAACTGTTGTATAAAGAGCTGTTGTAAATAGATATTAGCAAAGTAATGAGTCAGGGAACAGTTACCTAATTAGCTAGAAACTTGTTATCTAACATGAGAAGAAATTCTCCATTGGGAAGATAATTGATTTGTTTTACTCAGATAACACTTCAGATATAAATACTGAATCTGAATAATAAAACAACAAATGTAATACTTAGTGCTGAGGATGTTGTTTAGACTTTTAGGACAGTACTGTATATATCTATGATATAACTCTAGGACACTCTTATAAGAATCTCTCTCTAAAAAGCTAGACGTAGTTAATCTGGTAATCTAGATAGTTAATCTAGTAATCTAGTTAATCTAGTAATTAGTAATTAGTAATCTAGTTAATCTAGTAATTAACTATTAATCATAGTTAATCTAGTAATCTAATTAACTAGACATAGTTAATCAGTTTCTTGAAGATATTCAGAAAACATCTAGATAGGGTCCTGGGCAAGGTACTTTGGTGATTCTGAATGAGAAGGGACTCACAGAACTATATGATCACTATAGGTCCCTTCCAACCACAACTATTCTGTGATTCTGTGAAATGAGTCTTGCATTTTGCATATTTTTATGCTTTGCTGCTCTTTTCAGATTAATAGTACATCAGCAGTGCAACAACTGTTGCTCAAGGAGTGCATAAAGCTAGGGATAAATCAGAGGTTATTCACAGTAATTATCTGTTTAATAACGGACAAGATTAAGTCCACAATGGAAGATGGAAGAGTGGATCGTAAGAGATCATTTGATTCTTAAAGGATTTCTGATGTTGACATTTATATAGTATCCAGCATAGCAGCGATTCCACCCACTGTAAAAGCACAAAGAACAGTCATAGTCAGAATCATTTAACTGAATGCAAAAAGCAGTATTTTTTCTTTTAATTTCCCTGAACAATTTATAGAAGATACGAAAAACAAATGTTCATTAATGAAAAGCAATTCTATTTTGAACTTGGAAGGTTCTTTCAATGACAGGAATATAGCTTACAATAAATATCTTTTGTAGCTAAATATTAAAATCTCATCTGGAAGAAATAAGATTTCCCTGCTACATTAAACAATCTAATAGCTATTTTTTTTCTCTGTTATTTAAAACTGAAGAATTAAAATCATTAACTGGTACTGTTGATCTAAAGCAGCAGTATGCAACAGGAGGATGATGTCTGTCTCAGAATACATGAGTGTGAGGGGAGGAAATCATGAATATTTCAAAAGGTACTTAGTGGATGTAAGAAACTGCTGTGAAGAAGCTCTGCCATAGTAGAGCTGCCATAAACACACCTATATTTTTCTGTCTTATAAAGTGTGTTCATAAAGTGACCAAAAAAAAGTTTTTAGGAAATTTCTTTTATATGGCATTCCATGAAGAATTTCAACTGAGAATTCCTGAGCAGTTCCTACTTTCACTTTGAATTCCCTGAGAAATAATAGACAAGAGCTGAAACAAGCATATGATTAGCATTTTTTTTGCAGTTCTTTAGTGAACTTTCTTTAGTCTTTATCAATCATAATGACTGAAAAAAACAATTACTGTTTTTCACAATTAATTATCTCTTTTCTTGTATATTTTTAATGTAAGCTTTTAATGTTTTCTGTTTTTCTCTTAGGTTGGTTGTTACTTGAAGACCCCTAAATACCCGATTTGGTTGGTATGCAGTGAAAGTCACTTCAGTGTGCTTTTTTGTTTGGAAAAGAATTTATTGGGTGACTGGAAAAAAGAACAGAGATTTGATCTATATTATTATGATGGCTTAGCCAACCAAGAAGAAGAGATACGGTTAACAGTTGGTATGTACAGCACATTACTTGTGCATTTTATTTTTGATGCACAACCAAAAAAAGAATGTGATAATACAAAATTGAACAAGTTTGTGATGTCTCAGGTGTTAAATGACAGTTAATGCAAGTCTTTCTCCCTGTTATTTGTCTCTAATTTGAATCCATGTCATTCCGTTGTAGTAATCACATTATTTATTATCTCAACAAATTAATCAACCTCCACAGGCCTGTAATTGTCAACTGGTTGACACATGGTCTGTTCCAGATATGAAAAATTTACTAAAACAGATTCTAAAAAAACTCACTATATCTTTTCTTGGAAGCAGTATATTATAAATGTTAACATAATACAAATCCTTCTCCTCCTCCTAACTACCTTATTTCATAGACTCATAATTTTTTGAAACATGTCTTTTAGGGTGAACTTTTTCCATGATCTGTTTCTCAATTATATATTGTCAATGTAAGAAAAATAATCTCTTTAATGATTTTGTTTTTTGGAGATGACTGCATGGTCTCTATTTTCTGATTGAATTATTCATTCTGACTATAAAAAGGGGGAGAATTTTTTGAAGTAAGGAAGTTCTTTTTAAGTGATACGGGTAATACAATTCAGTATAGGGCTACTGAGAGACATTGAGACATGCTTCTTCTATTCTGTTCTGTTCTGTCACATACAGTCCTGAACAAGGTTTCTCATCTATATTCATTAATAAATCAGGAACATTTCCAAAATTCAGATACACCAAGAAGTCTGAGATCTCAGGATAAGAAAGTGATCAGAATATATATTATTTCTTTACTATTCAGCCTACTGTAGCATTTATTTTTCTTCAAGGATTAAACTTACATTGAAAGTCAGACATCTTTTTGTTGTATAGCTTCTTCCAGGGATGTGCCCTAGTAAATCTTCTGTTATCTGTGAAATTCTGCAAAAGGCTGTAAAATCCAAATAGTTTCATCATTCCAGGCAAAACCTTTCCTAGTTCTGGCTGCATAGTAATCCTTTGTTACGTCTGGCGAAGAACTGAAATTCCTTTACTTCTTAATGATTACATTGATGATAAATCATACAACACAGTACCAGGTAGAAATACTACAATGCTAAGAATTACTGGTATTTCCATATTAGAAATACCAGTAAGCTATTATGATTTTTCAGCATTATACAGAGATACTAGGTGAGGTTCTGGGAACAGCACAGATATTTCTCCACTACTGTTGATTAGCATGGTTGTTTGCTTTTAACTAGCATACGCAAGAAGGAGAACTAATCAAAATTGAGATTTTTACTAGGAAGAATGCAATTTCACTTTGCAGGAAATCTCAAAGAAATTACGCTGGGCAGTTACACAGTGTAGTTCCTCCTTGCTTTGTATAGTTGTGTAAAATACGTTTAACTCAGTTGATCAATTTTTTAACTTAGATAAACATTCCTTGCCTACTGCTTAAAGATACAAGTTTCAGTGATATTTTTCATATTCCTTACTATGAAATACCTCCATTCAACATATCTTACTTGGAAGAACTCAAGTCTAAAATTCATAGTTCAGCTCCAAACACTGTTTTAAACTCTTCAATATTAGGATGGAATAGTTACTTTAAAATTTTCAAGGTTTCATCTTACCTCTAAATTCCTGAGATCCTGGAAGAAAACTGCTATTACTTTATGAACTTCTAAATTGTCTCCATTTTGTTTCATTATTGCAGACCATTCAGGGTTTTCTGCAAGAGTGTTTATGCAGACCAGATCAGCAGGCAAGGGAGAGTCAGGCCATCTCTGTGAGATAAGGAAGACAGATATATCTGAGACTGACTTAACTAGTGTCTGGTGGCACTGCTAGTTTTTACCTTTCTGGCTTCCAGAAGAGCTGATGAGCCATTTAGTGAAGAACTACTAATGTCCTTGTGAACCACAGAGCATGACAAGACCTTTCCTCAGAGTTTAATTTTTTTTATTTGTTTGTTTTTGTTGGTGGTGGTTTTTTATATGGTAGAATAACAAACACCACAAACACTTCACACACATCTTGATACGACAAATGCCTTTTCACTTATGCCAGTGATCAGCAACGTACTAAGGAAACTGAGGTAAGATACACAGTGCTTGTCTATGAGCATAGACCACATATATGGTGCAATGAGATCAGCAGCAGTTGTTAATATAGAAACAGTCACTCCCATCCTGTCTAGATCAGTCTCACTGAACCAGATCTATAGCCTACACTGATTCAGCACCATTTGTAGTTCACAACCTGCCCACTGACTGGATAATGGATAGAAAAATAATGGAAAAGAAGAAGCCAAAAAACCTGTTCTGCTGCAGTCTAAAATGTTTTAGTCCAAAACAGGAAACAGCTGAGCAGACTGACATCCAAGCTAGTCTCAGGATGTTTTCTCCCTGGGAAGTTCAGCAACTACTTTCACTGTTGACAGATCCAGTTTCTGAAACACTGACCTCTCTGTTTTCCCCGGAACAATGCAATTGCCTTTCTGTCCCAAAGAAATGCTCAGAGTCTGTACCAGCTCTTTTATATCCAAAATGACATCTCTGGTCCATGAACTACCCTCCCAAAAGTCAAGGACCATCTTCCCTTCCAGGGAAAGGGATGTTGGGGGATCCAATTTGAATTGAAGGTGGGGTTTTCTATTTAAGCCTGGAACTACAGTTGACTTTAGCATGTAAACAAGAAAAGTTTATTTTAGTAATTATCATATCAGCTGCAAAATAAACTCCTTTTGGTCTATTTTTTCTTTGAGACCATGCTTCTATTAGTAAAATAACGTAGATCAGGACATAGGTTGGAACACTGTCCCTAAGTCCCATCCTTAGCATTAATACTCAGCACATTTCTGGGAAAATTTTATGCCTGAAACAACTAACTATTCCAGATAACTTCTGAGCACAATCTAGGAGTCAACCACGATAAAAGGTTTGCATTCGGTCACCCTCTCTCAGCCTTCGGGCTGTCTTCATAACAACAAATTGTAGACCATGAGTTAGGAGGATGCAAAAGCTGTCTAAAGCAGTGAGTGCCATGACCTGCACATTGACCACTCAATTTGCTGTCTAAGGTCAACTATAAAGTCCATGTGTTTAAAACAACATGTGGCATCTACTCTTGTCCCTGTTCAGATGATGTTAATGAGAGTGGGGGCTAATATTAAGTGCCAAGAGTGCTAACCTCGCAGAGCATTTCCATCCGAAGTGGGAATATGCTTTCTGTGGGCTCGGTACTTTGCAGTATGAGCAGTAGTAACCCAGTCTAAGCTATTACTTCCAAGGTTGGGGTTGCTACTGCAGTATAGAGATGAATACAAGTATACCCAAGACACTAATCATATCTAATATGTCTCCACAGACACAACTCAGATGTGCACTGAAGGTAAAGACAATGATCTTACTCCTCCACTTGAGCACTGTATTAGGACAAAGTAAGTGAAAGATTTTAGAATATTAGAATATTTAGAATATTTTAGAATAGATGTTTCCGGTTATTGATAAAGTTTATAAAGCTAGACTGTGGTAAAAGGTAAATATTGCATCAAGTAATCTTGTGAAATTAGTGGTTAGTAATTAGAATAGTGGGCTAGGCTGTGAAACTCTGTATTACACGTTTTCTTTTCTTATGGCAATTAACAACAAATGAAGATATGCAAATCACTTCTGGGGCACCTTGATTATGTCACTACAGCTGACTAAGTTAAAGTCAGTTTGAGAACTCCATTTCAACAGGCCAAAATTTGGAGACCCAATAGTGATTGCTTCCTGTTGTAAGGGTATAATGAGAAAAAGAAAAAAAAATGCCATTCTTACCAGTCTTTTCTATAAGAATCACACTGAGCACTACACTGAGGTGTGAAGCCCTACACTTAAAGGCTCCAGTTTGCGCAAACTTTCTATGAGCAGCAAAAAGCTTCACAAGATCACAAACCACAGTATTTTAAACGTTCTGTTAAGCCATCATTAATAGTTCTTTAAGTCATATTCTCTCCTTAAATACTAGAGCAGTTCCTCTGATGTTAAGAGTTTTGTGACTATTTTGATGTCTATGTGATATTCAATGATAGACTTCTAAGAAATGTATACAAGTCATGCTGAAGTTACTGGGGACATTTTTCAGTTACTCTAATGAGAAATGAAGGAAGAGTAATGGGGAAATTTTGCTGGATTAAAAAATCAACTTTATATCAACTCCAGCAGCAGCACATTGAAATATGGTATCTGCATATCTTTGGAGCGAGAAGTAAAAGCCTTATTGTCAAAGTCCGTAACATTTGTTAAAATAGCAAGCCAAGCAGCTTCAGATTTCTTTTTTTTTTTTTTCATTTCCCTCATCTCCCTGCCACATTTTTCCTGTTGTAAAAAACAAATAATGATAGTAAGAAAAAAAAAAAAAAAAAGAAACTACAAATGAGGGCATGGGCTGCCAAACACTATGTTCATGCAGGGCTACCATTCTACAGGGCATCCTGTAACATGACAACAGTAATACTAGTCCAGACTCCCTGCACATATATATTGTATTGGTTCCTTTGTTCCAGTGAAACACAAGCATGACTGTTTACAGATTAAGGGAGATAATATATAGTCTCAGAAACCCCACACAATGAGGGGTAATGCCAGCAACCTGAAGTCAGTGTTAGAATGGCTTCCATTCCTGGCATTGCATCAAAGTTGAGTACAGTTTTCGTAGTGGTACTGTTTATTTTAAATTCTCCACTTTTGGAGAAATAATTACCAGCAAATTCCAGTGTCAATTTATTTTGTTTGTACCCTTCTTTGGACTGTCTGATTTACCCTGATCAGCCTGGCTTCTTGTCTGAGTATTCTCAGTATGTCTCAGTATTCTGTATTTTCTTTAAGTACATTTATTTGTTCATGGCCTTGCTGATAAAATTTTCTTACATTACAGTTTTCCTTCTTTTTTTCTTTTTTAAGAGTATTTTCTTTCAATTAGGAGACAATATATACAGAAAAGTAAAAAGAAACCAAACTAAATAACCCGTTAACAAACTGGAAGGTATAAAAGTAGTGTTTCATATCATATGACCATGGAAAATGCCCCTAATTTTTATTAAAACAAACAAATAATCCAAAAGTAACCTTTAGTCCTTTTGTACAAGCATTCAAAATGAAATCCCTTTATCAGCCTTTCTTACCAACAAATGCAGGATAATTTCTCAGGGTCCAGAATTTCACAGTCTGAACTACCAGAACTGCAAAGTTTAACTGTAGATACTGTAGCTCTCTAATTTTGATCAAGATTTTTCCCTGTATTTTTTTTCCCACATTGCTGAGTTCTATTTTAATCCATGAAAAATCTTACCCATTGTTTACCCTAGTATCTGAACACCATCCCGGAGTGCATTGCCTAACATCTGCCCGTTGTTTGTTTTATCCTCTTCCAAAGAGAGAGCTGAATATGTAATAGAATGTTCTATATTTAGGCTTTTTTTTTTTTTCATTATTATTATTATTAAAGGAAAAGGGTTGTTTTGCTTCTGCAGACAGGTGAGGGTCATGTTTTTAGTTCATATACAGCAAAATATCAAATGACAGAAATTTGAGTTTAAAAAAGCTAACCCTTTACACCTGCCAAGACCCTGAGAAATTATCCTACATTTGGTAAATGGTAAATGCACCTAGTCACCAGCAGGTATTGTTTGAACCTGCAGGCTCCCAACCAAAGAGTCAGTGCAAACATATGTCTTTTTACTAGAGCTTTCAGCTTTAGATGTGCATGGAGATAGTCCAATTCTGACCAAAAAGATGTCTGGAATGCACTTTCCTAGGTTGTGTAGGAGATGCTGTGCAGACTTCTTTATTTTATCCTCCCTTGAAGAACACTCTTGTATCACAGTCACAATCCTTAGCCACTGTCTCCGCTGGCGGAAATAACATCTGTTAGCCTTGCCTGAGGGAAATAAAACTTTGATCTGACTGTATAATGTGAATTCAGCAATGTAATTTATTAACCCGTTAGCATCAACTTTCCTTTCTGGTAGCAAGGCTGTGTGATATCTAGTACTTCTGTTTTCCTTTGAAGTGAGACAAATGGAGATGTGGAGGATCAGAGGAGAGGAGAGTGTGAGCAATTAAGCCTGAATTATTGCTACATTATCTGACAATATCAAGTGATTACTACAAGAAACTCTCTGGATGTTGTTCCAGACTGAGCATTCTTCAGGATCTGAACCAGTTCTTCTTAGGTTCAATAGAAATATTCCCATTAAATTCCATGACCTTTGGATGTGGTTACAATTGAACCAGATGAGGCCTTTTTTTATTGCCAATCTGATAAATTATAATTGAATTAGCAACAAGAATCTGGGTTCGATTTGAATTGCACTGCACTAGAACCATGTGGCAAAATGATCACAATGCATTATCCAGACCATTTGGTTCCTGTCCATACTGAAAACACTTGCTGAGTTTTTGTGAGTGAAGTTTCCATCTGACACCTACTTTGTGCAGATTCATTAAGTGAAAAAACGTCCTGAACTCCTCTCTGTATGGGCAAACAGCCAAAGGGTGCTTTGCAGTCTATAAACAGCTCAAGAAAAATAGTTGGAAAATAAATGCAGAGGATCAGACTTTTTATGAAAGATACCTTGAGATCTGCTTCAGAATATCGTTCTGTGTTTAAGCTCCTTATTCAAATCTTGTCTTAGAAAAGGCCAGTACCTAGTTGCACGGTGATCGGCAGTATCTTAAGCCACACCAGAGAAATGTGTCAGTAGCAGTGATGCTGTGTTGTTTTTTCACAGAGGACAGTGTGTCCACAGAGCAGAGTTCTGTGTCATTTAGTCTCAGTTGAGACAGGATCCCTCTCAAAGCCTTAATGATTCTGGTGAGATAAAAGATGGTGCCTTAGGATACACAAAGATAAAGGATGGTCTGATAGTCCTAGCAGAAAAATCCAAAGGAGATGGATTGTGGAGTCTGGGCTTCCCACTTGCATCTGATTCTTCTGTAGACCAAAAGATACTCTGAACATCTGGCAAAAGTAACTTTCAGCACTGGAAAATACCAGACTAAGCAGACTATACCCAGCTTACACTTTCTATGCCCATGGTGTTTTCTGGTTTTAGCTCAAGAAATATAGGGATCAACGTTGTGTATTTCTACTAAGCCCTACTAAGTCTTTCTACATTTGTTTTCATATGCTCAGACTAAAGTGGAAAGAATATTCTGCAGAAAAAAAAAAAAAAAACAAGTAAAAAATTTCATAGGGGCTCAAATTTTCACTATCAATTTACTTGCGGGTTTGCTGTGACTGGTTGTAGACTGAAAAAAAATCCCTCAAGTGGTCACAGCCATTAAGATCTTGAGCTGAATACTGTGTGGATCCAACTTCTGGTTTTGTTTTTCACTTAATCAACCTGCTCAAAAAAAGGGCCAAGCTGTCATACTGCTGCTGACACATCCTTTCCTCAGTGACAGAAAGAATGTGGCTTGCACTCTGGCAACTCACTGTTGTCCCCAGACCCTCAAAAATGTCTGGCTACTCTGCTCCTGAGCTCTGAGACAGATTTTTAGAACAGATCTAAATAGACAGCACTGGGAATGCTGTCGAGTTTAATTCTGAGAAGAACTGAAATTTGAACTCGCAAATACAAGAAATGCCATGGACCATGGTGCCATTCATGTAATGAATGAATTCAGCTCTGCAGTGGATTGTCTTCCTTTGATTCAGCAAGGTCATTGAAGAGATGTCATGGTTTAACTAAATCTTGGATCACTTTGTCATTTTTCTACCATGCCATTTTTTTACCATAGCTTGAATACACATTTGGTGACAAATGCCAGATAGATACATTTTTGCCCTAACAGTGTTGGTCAGATTCCAGCAGAGCAGTACCAGCCAACAGAGAGCCAATAAACAAACAAACAAACAAACAAACAAATGTTTTTATGCATGAATGTGGACTTATTTGGAAATATTGTTCTTGATATACACCTTCAGTATTATTTTGAGGATAGGATTACATTAAAGAAAAAGCAAAACAATACTACAGAAAAAGCAAAAACAGGTCTCATGGAATCACAGAATGGTTGAGGTTGGAAGGGATTTCACCGAAGGTCATTGAAGTCTATCACTGAAGATCTGAAAGGAACCAAATACAGGAACAAGAAGAGCTGCTAAATGAAGTCATCTGGTCTTACAGTCACACAGTTCCTAATCAGAGCCCTGTCATAGGAATGAGCAAATTGTCTAATAACAGCTAAGAGATCAAGAACTGTGGTTATATAGGGTTAATCCCTATAACCATCTTGAGGATTCCCTATGGTAAAGCCAAGGTACCTGTTGTGATTCAGCTTCTTCTGAGGACTCGCTGTTGTTTAGAAAAGACTAGAATAAGTGTAAGGAGACTAAACTCCCAGTTGGGGCACTAAAAATAGTGGATACAAGTACGTCATCTCCCTTCCTGTCCCTTGGAGAAGATGTAAGTAATTGCTCCAAGTGAGTCCATCCAAAACTTTGAAGTAGTTTGAGGGATGTTGAGTTACTACTCCAATAATGTGATTAACTGACGGATGTAAAATGATTGCTTTTATTTCTAGGTGGCACGGAGCTGTTATTGACTGGAACGGCACGGAACCAATCTTGTGACTGCCCTGACCTGCACTTTATTTGTAAAGAGAGAAAGGAAATGACTGAATTAGCACGTTCGTATTCCCACCAATACAGGATATAGAATAAGAGTTATGAAGTTGACGATGAGGAAGAATGACATGGTTGTGTGCAGGCTGAAAGAGTTTCACCTCATGCTTAGATACTTTGCTTATAATATAAACAGAATTTACATAAATTCTTGGTCACTGCCTTTATCATACAGTTTCTGAGAGCAGATAGAGCCTTCACTGCCAAATCAAGCTTTCAGATGAAGCATAAATTTGTCAGCAACCTTTTGAGGTCTGTTTCTGGGTCCACTCTGTATCCTGCAATTGTTCCCAAAAATCTGATCAAAGGAACTGCGCTGAGATTTCCTTCACTCTTCCTTCACTCAGTTGTGTTTAGTGCATCACATGTTCTTCAGCAGAATCAATACAAAATGCCATTCAAGAAATATATATTCACTTCTTGCCCTGATGCTGAGAACTCTCATTTTGTACTAGAAGTATTGGTAGCCATATAGACTTTTCAGCTACAGCCTAACCTACGCAAAGTTCTTGCAGTCTCACAAAATGTGCAGTAAGGCTTGTGGTTTTGTGTTATCAGAATTATAGTAAGACTGTGTTCCTCATATTGGGTGCAACTGTGCAATGTGCTATGGTGCCTCACACTGATGTAGCTTATTTTTCTTTCTGAATGACAGAAAGTACTACCAGTGTCTTTACTTTTATATTGATGTAACACTAGGGTTTATTTATACCAAAGTGCTGGCTAAGATCAGTGATGGTTTACTTCTCCACAATTACAAGAAAACACAAAAGCTTTAGATTTGACATTTAAAGGGTGCATATCTGTGATAGATACTTTTCTTCCTGGTTAGACAGCGTGCATGTATGAAAACAATGTAATATGAAGATATATCCAGAGGTACAATGGCAACATTTTGTATTCTGAAATATATTCTTTAAGTGATACATTTCAACAACACTTTGCCAAAATGAGAACAGTTTAATCAACTGAAGATTGGAAAAAATACTTGGGAAAAAGTGATTTGCTACTGAAAAGATTGAAAATGGCTTGCCTACAATTTAATCCTCTGCCTTGAGAGTGAATATCTCATGAAAGTTTAATAAAGGACTTTTACTTTTTGATTTTTATCATCCATTCCTGAGTATGTTACAGGTATGTTATATGGCCTTTGATAAACCCCTTTATCTCTGTGAGTTTAAGGGCATGTTTGCATCATGGGCTTAAGACTGCCTTTTTAACTCAGATTCACTTGTCATACAAAATGCAGACACCATAGTTCTGTGCTAAGAGATTGCATCAGGGTTCAGGTAATTCAGTGTAATTGATGTTCAGAGTTTCTGGGAGTGGGAGATAATAAACATTGAAAGATCACAGATGCAAAGCACTCTCTTATGTGTCTTGAAAAATTGCAGACAAGGGTGTCTCAGCATGGTGTCTCTCTGTCAATCCACCAGTTTATGGTAAACCTTTGCTCCTCTTAAATTTTCTATGAACTGATTTTCCCATCTATCTCACGTATATATAAAAAAATGCAGATAGAATATGCAGATATCTCTAGATAGAAAATAGTATGCGCTAGAAGTATGATGGAAAACTTTTGAGATCATGTGTAACACAAAAATTCCTTCCTATGTTTTATAATCTAGTGAACCCATACCAATTACTTTAAAATAGTGCTTTAAAGTATGTCAATGTGGAGATAAACTTTTACTCCCTAATGGAAGAGCAGCAAGGATAAGCAGGGAGCTGCGTTGTATCAGGTCTGAGTTTCTTCAGAACAAAATATGAATGTCAGAGCAGGTGGGTTCAGATGAACCACTTCTCTGGGCTTCTTTCATGGTTGGCAAGGAGAAACAGGCAACATTAGGGTGTAAGTCATCAAAGCTTGTTTCCACATTGGCTGTAGGGTGAGTTGTACCAGCCTGTAGGGTTGAATGCTGAGCATGTCTCTGCTAAGTATAAAGGGAGCCCGTGGTGATTGCCTCAGATGAATTTCATTCACAGAGACATGAGAGTTTTTCAAGGTTTTGGAAAGAGGTGAGAGTTAGTGAATAGTGTTAGGGAATAGACTATATTTTATGGCTACCTGGTCTTGGAGGACAGATAAACAGGAGGGGAAGTCCTGAGCTCTGAACCTCTTTTTGAAATGACTTACAAAGAGTCTTCTTCATCATATATTTTTTTTTTTTCTGCTAGAGCATAAGTCTCTGTTAACATAGAATTCCAGATAGCCAGGCCTTTCTTATCCATTATCTGTAATTATGTTCATATTTATTTGTTCTGAAAAGTCTACTGTCTATATGTCATCTTTTTAAGCTGAACACCTTCCATATTCTGCAATGGCTTCAGTCATGAAGACAGGAGTAAAGGTACATGGACCACATCACCAAACCACTACATATGCAGGGTGACTCATGACCAAGCTGGAGCATGGAGAAGCTCAGTGTGATTAAGCCCTTTCTGGTACCATAAGGAGGAAGTGGAGAAATGAAATATTTGTTTAGATCTAATTCTTTTGACAAAAGGAAGAGGAGAGGAGAGGAGAGGAGAGGAGAGGAGAGGAGAGGAGAGGAGAGGAGAGGAGAGGAGAGGAGAGGAGAGGAGAATAGATAATTGTCTACATCTGCATCAAGCAAAATATTTCCACATTTTTATTTCATGTAAAATACAAGTAGTTATTTTCCTTCACAGACTTCACAGAATCCAACAATCAGAGAGGGCCACAGTATTTTATATGGCAAAGTAAGAACCTTTACAGGGATCTGTGCAGAATCACATCCTGTTCCAGCAGCTTGCATCTATTTTTTTTTTAAATTATGTTTTCCTTTTCATTGTTTCGTATTTTCTTTTTCACAAATCGACGAACGTGACTTCCTGAAGTTAACAAAGCAGCAACTATTTGGTAATTATACATTAAAACACACTGAGTAACATTTTGTACTTGGGCTCTATATATGGCTTGATTTCATTCTCTTTCCTTCTGCAGTATAATAAATATCCCTGCTGGTGAAAATCGACCCCTTAGCTGACAACAAACATGGCATATTGTATATACAGATGAATAGTTAAGCAAACATGATATTATGGTAAGGTGTCATATATGTCACCTTTGTGGGAAATGTATATTTAACTTTGCCTTGTACAGAATGTGCTGTATAAATAAAACATTCAAAGCAACAGTAACACCACAGATTCCTCCTTTATTTTTTTGTTAAATAATTTATTTGCTAGTGAAAACTAATCAGAAATATTGCACTGTGAATATTTCATGTGCCTCCCCAGTTCAGTAGACTAATGATGGAAAGTTAAGCCTCTTTCTTCTCAGAGAGTAACCATAGCTCAGTGCTAGAGGTGGCTGAGACGAGGTGGAAAGACCACATTGAACTTGGTGGTGCTACACCTAGGCAGATACACATGATTATGTCAACTGCTCTTCAAATGAGAGGCTCTGTTTACCCCCACATAGACACGCTCACCATGTTATGTTTGAAACCCACCCAGTGAATGAAAACTGCAAAGATCTTTCTTTGGTAGCTCAGTAAGAGATGAGCTGCATCATCCTGGTCAAAATCAAGGGAGAGGTAGTCATGTTACAGAGCTTTATTTGGTAGTCTGTGCAGGGTGGATATATTCACATACCAAGTAGGTTTCTTATCCCTCTATAGGTCTACTCTGCAGTAGAAAAAATATTTTAGTATTTTTAGCAAGACTCACTTGTGATAATGTATTACTGTGAATTAAATTCAGACTTATTTTGATGACTGTGCTACTAAAATACAAAAAAATTGGGTTGCTCCCTCTTTTCTAACTCAAGTGTACGGTTTAGCGTGTTTTGCAGACCTATCATGCTAATATTTTCTTCTGCATATCTTCCCATATTGTAATGTGTCAGCTACTTGCATGTTTTTTCTTAATCCAGGGTAAATTTGCAAAGGAGGAAATTGCCTTGAATTGCATCCCTTTTACCAGACCCAGTACATGAGCAGTTACAGTGGATCAGGTGTATTACAAGTGTACTGCAGTAATTTGTTTCTGCAGAGCATGCTTGTAGAAACCCAAGTTGTATTGTTTTGCATTATTTTACTTTTCTGTTCATTGGTAAGATCTAGTTGGAAACACAAAGGTTTAGCCATGGAAAGAAAATGATTGCTCCTACATGTCTGCGTGACCCAGGGCCTAGACTGCTACATAACCTAAGGAAAAGTCATCCCATTAAGAACACTTTGTATATATTAGCTCTCTTCATCTATTTGTTTTCGTTGGCTGAAAGCTAATAAATCCAACATTACCTCTGAAATAAGGAAGCAGTTTCTCCTTAGCAGCTTTGTTTATAAAACTAGAAAAGGAAAGAGCGCACTTTCAATCACAGATTTTTATTTGTCATTTCAACCAGGGTGGGTTAAGATTATTGTTACAGTGGAAAGCAAGCTGTTTTTTGATATCCCACATGAACAAAAGTTTTTGACAGTATGAAAGTTGAAACACACATTGATTTAAAGCAAAAAAAAAAAAAAACTCTTAAATGTATATATTTTTCCTTAAATATTTATTGACACTCCAAAATTTCAGTTTTTATTTCTTTTATTGTTTGCTTGAAGGAATTACACTAGACCACAGCAGTTTGTGCATCATGCAAGTTAGTTGTGCTTACAGGCAGAATTCTTCACTGTGAAGAAGAACAGATAATCTTGAGACCTTTGCTGTGCCCTGAGGCTAGGACAATTTTTACTTGAGCTTTGACTCTTAGCATCAAGATGAATTTGGGTCAGTGTGTAGTTTCCTGGGTAGCATATATAACACATGCTATTAAGCACCCATTGTATAGCAGATCCTAGATCTGCACAGGTTAAGATGTTTCACAGTAACTTACGAATGTAGATACTTCGATTTTTAAGGTTTATTTGAGAAACCTTATAGTATTTATGACAGTGAGATAGCCACAGGTTGGTATGAGGCAGTCCAATGCATGAGACTAGATCCAGATGTTCAGTATGGTAAATATGGACGCAGCATGGTGACATTAAAATTGCTCTGAAGTCGAGTTAATAAGCATCATTCTATAATCAAGGCTAATGCTTTCATGTGCAAAACTGATTTAATTTTCACAGCAGGCTCACACATAGCCTGCTGGGAGGTATTTGCAATGTTCTAACTGTTTGACATATCGATGTAATAAATGGATTGGAAAGTGGAGATTGGAAAGGTCCTCAAAATAAAGGACCTTTATAAGTCTAAAACGGCATCCCAAACAAGGGATCCAACATCCAAACAATCCCAAACTTCTAACCTGTGAATTACAAGTAAGGTCCAGTGAATTACAAGTAAGATCCATGTAATCTAGTTAGAGATATCTATGGGATAGATTTCTTCATGTGAACTAGTAATCCAGGACTTCTTTTACAATCGCTGCTGAGAAATAGGCATGTATGGGTATGAGTCTGACCTGTTTTAGGTGCCTACTGTAAGATGCAATGAATCGTGCATTTCAGTTTCCTGTCCACTACTGACTGGATCTCCGCTGATCACGTTGGTTAGAGAGAGGCTAGAATGTATGAATGCCAGGCAGAAAAGAAGAAAAGAGTGTTTATAGATCCATATAATCAAAAGAACAAGTGAATTAGATGGTGAATTGCAGGTTCTTCTTGACTGTTCTACCACTCTTACCTGTCTTGCACTTCGCAACTTGTAGTTAAAAGCTAAAGAAACTTATGTTGGGGAAAGAAAACACTGGATTTAGCAGCAGGAACTTGCCAGCATTTGGAGAAGGAGCTGCTGGTAAAAAATCAGTTTGCTCAAATGCCTCCTCAAACAGAGGAGGCATAACAAAGTTGAGACATGGAAGGAGTCCTAGGCATGAGGGTTTGTAAGCAAAGTTTTCTTTTATAAATGTTCTGGGAATAGTCACAAGCCTAAATCCTGATAAAACACCCAAGATACCAATACCTTATGCGAGTGTTCTGTTTATTTTCTTATCATTATCTTATCATTTGGCAAGGACTTCCAAATTAATCTGAAAAATATTCTGGGCATTTGTAAAAATGCTCTCTGTACTGGAATTCAGTAAATATTTATTCATTGACAAAACACTAGTAAAGAATGTGTAACCAAATAAAAAAAAATAGCTCCTCTGTGTACAATATTGAAAAAAATATAAGGTTAAATGTTACATTCTGCAAACATACCTTTTGCTGAGATGTACTTGGTTTGCTAAGTGTTATGGATAGGAGCCAAGGTCTCCAGACCTTGAATTCTGCTTTTTTTTTTACTGCAGGGAGAATGGAAAAATATAGCTTCTGTTGAAGGGAAGGGAGTGGTTCACAGTCTTTACAGGGGCAGCAAGAAAGGCACATGAGCAGCAAAAGAACAGCTAGCAAAACCATGGTCCCGCTCTGAAATGGAACAGAGACTTTGGTGACAAAAGACCAAAATCACAGAAGCTAGATGTCTTCTTCACCTCAGTCTTTATTGGTAAGACTGACCTTCAGGAATCACATCTCTCTGAGACCAATCACTACGGTCTCCCCCAGGACTCAATAGTGGGGTCAATACTATTTTTCTTCATTAGTAACCTGCACCAGAGGACAGAAAACACCCTCAACTAGCTTAAAGATGGCACAAAATTCCAAGGAGCATTTGATGCATCAGATGTTTGTGCTGTTTTTCAGAGGGTGCCTCAATGGGCTGGAGAAATGGGCATAGAAGAACCTTGTAAAATTCAGTGTAGGTAGCTGCCAAGTCCTGCACCCAGGGAGGAGTATCAGCTTGCAGCAACACAGTCTGGGGGAAGACCAGGTGGGGAGCAGCTTTAGCAGCTTTTCAGGAAAGGAGATAAGAACTGAGACTGTACAGCCTGGATGAGAAAAGTCTCAGGGGAATCTTATTCATATGTGTACATATTTAATGGTAGAGACTAAAGAGAACAGAATTAGACTTTCCCGGTGGAGCCCAGTGCCAGGGTGAAAGGCAATGGGCACAAACTGCAACAGGAAATCTTGTCTGGACATAATAAAGCATCTTGTTCTTATGAGGATGGTTGAACAGAGGAACAAGTTGCTCAGAGAGGTTGTGACTTTCCTAACCTTGGAGATACTGAAAACTCTCCTGAATCTTCTCTTGGGCAACCTTCTGCAGCCGACCTTGCTTGAGCAAGGAGTTTGGAACAGGTGATCTCTGAGGTCCCTTCCAACCCCAACTATTCTGTGAATCTGTGCTGATGTCTGCCACAACTGCCCTGAGAATATCCAGATTTCCGCAAAGAAATGTTATTCCCCCAAAAAAAGAAAAAAAAAAGAAAAAAAAGAAAGTTATTTCCAAAGAAAAGATAAAAGACCAACTAGAGAGCACATAGTTACTGAGTAGCCAGTCCTGCAGCTATGCAGATCATGTAGTTCATATTAGTAAACATTTGGCAGAGAAGAAATCTTAAACATCAAAGAAAAGCCAGCACAGGTGGGGGTGGAAGGTATGGCAGTAAATCAATTTTATAAACCCACGTAAAAAGAAAATAACAACCTTAAATACTAGGCAAGAAAGAAACTACACATAATTTTACTTTAGAGATGGAGAACATCATGAATCACTGATTTTATGTTACTTGGATTTTTCTTTTTTTTTGAGATGCACAGTTTTAGGCCTATGATTTCCTTAATTTATTGACCATTACATTCAGGAGAAAAAAATGTGCTAAGAGCCAAAGTCTCACCAAGTACAAACCAAGTAAATATTGTCCTCACTCTGCTTAGTATTTCTATTTATCTCAAATGGAAGATAACGCTTATGTATTCAAATACATTTTGCCTGAGAAAAATATTCGTGATTTGTATCTTTACATGTAATTGCTATGATGCATCTCACTATTTATACTTCTAACTGGCTGTATTTCTTTGTTGATATGATTTTAACTCTGTTGTCATATATTGTTTGTGTTTGGTTAATAGAAGTAAAAGGGCAAAATATAACAATAGCAAATGGAGAATTGTAAATGTCAGTTCTAGCTAATATGACATGAGTAATAGTATTCTATGGAGTGTGAAGACAGCTGTTCTTTTACAAGCACTTCAATATAAAACAGTTTTATTATGATTGACATCCTTTTCCCTGAGTCAGTACTAAATTCCTATCAAGCACAGTATCTCTCCTGAGTCAATTCTAAAGAAAACAATTCAATTTTATTAAAATTATAATTCCAGTTTGAAAATAAGTAAAATGCACACATTGGAGCCTGCTATGCATTTATTTGTATTATTTCTCAGGAGTTTACTTTGCCAGTAGCAGGTCAGCATAGTTGGTGAAAATCTGAGAATTAGGCTGCCTTTTTTTATATCTATAATATGAAATATAGCTATGGATACCTAGCTCTTTGGTTATATAAGAATGAATATTGATGTATAATGAATGGGTGTAATTTACTGGGGAGAGATACTGATGGGTAAGCAGCAGAGGGCACAGGATAAGGGATTAGAATGCTAAAAGCACATTCCCAATCCTGGGTGCAGTTTATCAGGTTTTGTAGAACAATTCTAAAGCATCTACTTTTTTTTTTTTTTTTTTTTTTTTTTTTTTTTTTTTTTTTTTTTTTTTTTTTTTTTTTTTTTTTTTTTTTTTTTAACAAAGCAGTGACTATATTAAGAGCTGCTATATTTTCTTCTGCTGAGAGAGTCCAGACTTAAGTTCTTTTGACAACTAATGCTCTCAAAATACCCATTGGCGCTGAGTTTCATCCCCTGACTTTCCTCAACTATTAAGAGTAATGAAAAGCACACCATAATTTTCAGTACTAATACAGTAATAATTTTTTACTTTGCCCATGCTGGGCTTGTCCAGTTTACATTTCCTGTCCAGTGTATAACAACAATTTGGGGGAGCCTGTTTCTTTTATGGACTTGACAGCAAAATGGGTGTAGAGTTTGAGACAAGAAGGGTGATTTATGAAGGCTTGGGGAGGGAACAGGGAACAGGTGACTTTTGCTTAAGGGAAGAATAATGTCCCTTGCTTAAAAATGTTGTGAAGTCCATTCCAGCCCATATAAAAGAAAAAAGTCATGTGGAGAATATATGTTATTTGCAATAGTTCTGAAAAGCGTTTCCTACAGAACAACCATTGCAAGTCGTTGTAAATCTCCTGGGAACAACGGTCAAAAACATCAGCAGTTAATTACTAGAGCTTCCTAAATCAACCCTCTTTGGCATGACATGAAGTGAACGAAAGCAATAAAAACAAGGAAGTGCATTGTGCTTTGTCCTGTCCAACTCCTGTTCGGACAGGCGTAGGTCATAAGCACAAATGTAACCAGCCATGAATTGTTTTTTATTTTAATTCATGGCCTTGAGTTAAATTAAATGAGCATGCTGGAAAGGCCAAGGTAAAATGTAAGGCCAGGTCTTTGGACTGCATAAATCCGCTGACCTCAAATGAGATATACCGCTTACACACCTTTACAATTTAGTCCATGCCCTAGATTAGGGTTTAAATTATCTAGCTAAATTACCTAATTGCTCCTTGATAGCTCGGTCTCCAGAATTTAATGGCAAAACATATACCTTACAATGATTGGCAAAATGAAGGTAGATTGAAAAATCTGTTCTTGTTAGGGACTGAAAAGTACCAGCTCTGAGGTATATGAGAGTTCTTACTAAATTTTATGATTCAAGAGCCTGGGAAGTGGAGCTTTTTCTTTGCCTTGCTCTCTAGTTGCAGTCATTTCTTGAAGCGGAATTGTCGCATGGATTATTTGGCTTCTGGAATGAGTCTGAAGGGAGACAAGATTGTCAACATATTGGTAAACAGCTCTGATAAAGGGAAAAAAAAAACTTATTTTATGTAGTCCTTGATAGAAAACCCTTTTCTTCTTTACCATGAAACCAGTCTTCAAAATCTAAAATATCTGCTTGGTAAAGCATAATTGCTGCTGCTTTTCATTTCCTACTTCTTGCTCTTGTATCTCTCACTGGGGTGAAAAAGGTGTTTCATCAGTTATGTTGCTGAGTTTTCCAAGGAAACTAGCTGTGAATTGAGACAGGAATGAGGAAGAGTTGTAGGCTGTGCATCATGCCTCCTCAATGCCAAGAGGAGTGAATGAGGTGGGAACCCAGAGGAAAGACCAGCCTCTTAATTGGAGGGAAGGAGCCAAAGGGAAAGGCACACAATGGCAAACGAGACAGAAGTTGTATGCCAGGAAGAATTTTATAGGATCTCAAGACCTTCACGGACTTCAGTGAAAGGAGACTGATGATTGATATAAAACTGGCTGAAAGGAAGGCAACACAATGAGGTGCAGAGCTCCTCAGGTCTGGGGAGTGTAGGCAGCATGAGCATTAGGAAGCAGAAGGGAATGATATTTACAGATCAGCAGAGCGACAAATTTTGTTAGGAGCCATGAAGCGATGGGCTAAAGGAGCAATAAAGTAAGCAGCAGGCAGGAGTGGTCTGTTGGTCTATGTGATTAAGGGCTAATCGCCGTAAATACAAAGGCCTGGTGAGGAGCTGACGATAATGGATGGGCAGAGGATCACCAAAGGAACACCTTATTGCTGCTCCTAGGGCTATCCTATCCTAGCAGGACCATCAGCACATATTCCAGGTAGTACTGGAATCACCATCACTGAGATGACCCAGCTGAGTCAGACAAACTCTTCCTGGAAGGCCTAGGAGGTTATTATTTATAGGGATAGAGTATTGACATGGAATACAGGCAAAGAGCGTTTGCAGACTGGGTAAAATTATTATGGCATGTCTTTAGGATGGCTGTAGGAATGTGAAAGACATCTCCTGGGATGCTTATGAGAAGGACCAAAAAACAGGGAAAGAGAGGGATCAGTGTGTCTAAGGAAGAGTATGTATGGGAGAAGAGATGAATATGGGAATAAAAGTGACTGGTTGTGCTCAGAGTGAGAGTCTAAAAACCAGCCACTGGGGAGACCCATATATATATATATATATGTATAAAAATGAATATATTTCATCCTGATCAACCAGAGAGAAGGAACAATATTGGGGTACATATGCCATTGATGTCTGAGTGAAGGCTGTGTGCTGATGGCACCTCTTCTGAGGGTCTTGACCTCTCCATTTCCCATGAAGGGGACTGAATGGGACTACCTCAGACGTAAGTGTCTAGCATCTAGATAACTGTAGGTAAATAGTCATACTGATATTCACCTGATTCTCTGTCCCCTCCTTCATAAATCTTGGTCATTCTGGGTCCTTATGGTCCATAGCTATTGTCTTTGGAGCACTACACGCAGGACCTCATCCTTTTATAGGATATTTCATAGGTCTCTCTGCAATAGCTCAAGCTTTTTAAAGCTTTTTTTTCTCCCCCTTTCTTGTTTACATAGATTTCTATGATTGGTATCTCTGTGCAGACCACACGTTGGTGCAAAGAAAACCCCAATGACAAAATTCCAGGATTGTTTCCTGGGCTTTTCCCTGTGCTCTTTCAGAACTTGCAAAGGATTTAACTACTTGTTCCAGCATCAGGATCACCCTCAGTTACGCAAAAGGAGCCCTTTATGATATCAGGACACAACAAGCTGCTTTCCAGCTGGGATTTTTGAGCACTTCCAGTGCACTGTGTAGGAAACGGCCTCTGGTGACATTGTTCTTTCTGTGATGGTGCCAGAAGGTGGCTCAATGATTGCTAACAATAATAAATAAACCAAGCCATGCTGTAGCTGCTCTTCTTTGTAAATGAGGAGCAAGAACTGGGATTGATTCTGACAATTTCCAGAACAAAATTATGAAACTGCTTCTTTAGCCAATAATAATGGCAGGTGTTTTCCACAGTAAAGAGTGTGCATGTTTTTCTGAATCCATCTGTGTGGCAAACATCACTACAATTTGTTGCTAGCTTGTTAGTATTTGATGAAAAGGCCCAATTCATTGAACAGAAGGGAGAAAACAAGAGAAATCTGAATTTACAGAGTTTTGATGTAAATTAACAAGTAAAGAACAGCAAAAATGAGTCATTTGGCTCACTGAGTCTTCCATACTCCTAGTAACTCAGGGAGGACAAACTCATAATCCTTGAACACAGTAAGTGGATGGAGTGTATCTCTTTGTTAACACAGAAACAGTATGTAACATTACTGCTATCACACCAAACCGCTTAGGGAGGGATTCATCTTACTGATTAAGGCCCCACCTGATTGTTTGGTGGCACAATTTTAGGCATATATCTACTTGAGGTGTCACAGGTGTGCCCTCACTTCCTTGGATTACCTAATGGAGGCAAAGTGAGATACACCTAGGAAGAACAAATACCAGAAGACTCCCAGTTTTGGGAAAATGGATCATGCCAAAAATGCCAGACTATGAGGTGTATATCCCATTTATCATCATCAATAGAGATTTAGTCAAAAGAGTCAGTGGAGAAAGAAGTATGATCTGTCACATTAAATAGAGATTGGCTGCATAATTAGATACTGAAGTTGAAGCAAATAAAAATTCGAGTCATCATGTAATGTATCATAATATAATATCATAAAATATTGTAGAAATACTGATTCCCAGCCAAAATATAATTTTGATTTAAGAAAAAAAAACTGTTGTCTTGATGTGAAAAATATGCATCCATTTAACTGAAGAATAAACTACATCAACATATTCTTTGTATCAGTTAATTAGAGTGAAAAAAATCTGCAACAGGGAACAAATTATTGTATCCCTGTTGCTCTTGCTAAAGAGGAAAAAATGTTCTAGGCAAGTGCGGAGTCATCAACCAGGTGTCTTTTGTGAAAATGATCATACAGACTATATGGCCTGAGTACCAATAAAAGAGTTTATTTACCAAAGAAAAGACAATATTTACCAAATGTTCACAAAAAAAAAAAAAAAAAAAAAAAAAAAAAAAAAAAAAAAAAAAAAAAAAAAAAAAAAAAAAAAAAAAAAAAAAAAGAAAAAAGGAAAAAAAAGAAAAAAGAAAAAATAAAGAAAAGAAAGAAAGAAACCTTCAAGATAACCTGGAACTAAAACAACCAAATCACTGATTCAACAGAAAAATGAGATGTGAAAAACACAATGTAGCTACCAAGGGAAAAATCCCGAAAGAAGTCCTGACAAAAACAAGGGAAAAGCCCAGAGAAAATGGGACCTGTCTCTGCCCGAGAAGGCATGAGAGAATCATTACCACGTAAATGTTCACTTAAAATTCCCTGGGAAGCAATTTATAGAGTGTACTGCTTGCTCTCCTTCTCTCCTTTTAGGGAAAATATGTGGAGTGGATAATCCTGGAGCCTTTTCATGCCAAGGAGCAGAAAGAAACACTAGTTGTATCTGCAGTATTTAATCAAACTCTTGGCTTATTTTGTACAAATCCTATGCAAGGAAAAGCTGAGAAGGGAACAGAAATCTGTCACACAAGTTTCACTTCAATCCTTGGATCCTCAGACACTCCTTCTCCCCAGGAATTTTAAAGGCATTTCTGGAAAATTAGCAACAACTGTTATTAGTTTTCTGAATTTTAAAGTTGCCAAGACAATGAGGGCTGTAGAAGCTGTTGTTATCATGACAGGACTCCACTCTTTTTTACATTTATATTTAGAAACAGTCAACTAGATTTATCCCACGTGCATTTAAAAATCTGACTCAGATACCAAAGTTACAGTCTAGTTGCCCTGTATTTCTGATGATATCCAGAGAAGAGGCCGTTTTTTCCAGAAAATTATTTGAATTACACGGTCTCCTCTAATGTTTGGTTCACATAAGTAGTAAGATTTCATTCCTTCTGGCAAGTGACAGGGACAAAGTCATCAGCTTTCACTTTCCAAATCTCAGTATCCCAGCTTTCAGTCCCTCCACAGACCAAGCAAGAAAAAAAATGCAGTGTTCACTTACTTCTGTCACCTATAACAAACTGCCAGTGTTGTCTGAAAGATTTTCCTAAATCTGGAACTTGGCCTTGGAATTTTGAAATATTAAGGATTAATAGGTAAATAGTGAGTAAATTCATTATGTCTACAAAAAAAAAAAAAAGAAAAAGGGAAAAATGAACACGTCCAGGGTAAAACAAGCCCAGGAGATGCCTTATTGTTATTCCTTCTCTACATCTCTATGCTGATATTATATGACAACCAGGCTTTGGAAACCACATTTTAAACTATACATCATAATAACTATTGACAGTCATTCCTTACTGGCTCCACAGAACCTTGGAAATAACATAAAAATATTACTTACCTTTCTCTTCTTTTATATCTCTGGTAAATTCTCATTTGTTTTTAAATTAAACATCAGATCAAAACATGGATGAGATGCTAAGGTTCATTACTACCAGATAACAGTTTATTCTTATTAAAATTACTTGCATTTCTTAACCCTCACATGAGCATACTGAATTTTTTTTTCCCCCCAAATCCTGACACTACACCAAGGTAATGGAATTCAGAGTTAAAACCCCAAAGACTTCTGTCAGCAGCTGAAGATACATTTTTCCATGGGAATATTATAATTCTGATGAAGCTGAGTTAGATTTAACTGCCATTGGTCTGACTAAATTTACAATTGAATATTAATAATGGTGGATTAATGTTCTTCTTTTATGTAGGTATCTATGGTTTATTTCATCAGATGCTGAAACCTAAGAGGAGATTTTTAGATTACATTTGCTTAAGTACTTGTGCCAAAGCTGCTGAAGCCTTTAGTTCTTCTACCATGTATGCTCTTCTCCTGGATAGAGGGCAGACGACTGTTGCCAATGTTGATTTTACTGTTGACAGAAGAAGGTATTAAAGTATGGCCTGAGGCTAAGCACAGCTCTTAGTGCAAGGAACATCCATCTGAGCTTAACAGGTAGATCTTGGCAGGAACACGGGGTATCAGCTCAGATAATTAATGAGAAGCAGTTACTTCTCATGTGTGTTTGACACAACATTCTGGAAATCAGCCTAGAACTTGCACAACTTAAGAACAAAACAAAACTTTCTGGAATTTGCTTCCAAGGTAATGGAGGTGTGCTAGGAACTCAAAATAAAGCAAAACTTGCTTAATAGGGTCAGCTCAATCTAATCTATCATGAATCCTACGCCTTTCATGTAGCTCTGGCAGATTGGCTTTCTGTTCCAGCCAAATCTCGGTTGTACCAGAGAAAACATGCAAAAAGATATTAATGCAAAGAGTCAACCAATTTTTCAGTCTTCAGAAAAGGTACATATAAAAACCTAAGTGGCTTTTCATTTGTTCAAAAGCAATTTTCATCACAAAGAGAAGAAGCAAGATTATATACTCATTTTGGACCAAAACTAAACCTTTGTCAAAGTATCAATTTTGGGATAAAGTGCATCAAATGTTATGCTCCAAAATAATGGGTTTCTACAAATAAGAAGAGAATGAAAGCGGGAAATATGTTGACAGAGAATGCATATTTCACCTAGCAGCTGAGAAGGGTTTGTGCTGTGATGTCTATCAAGGGAGTTTATTAGGTATTCTGCCAACAAGATTACATTACCTGTGGATAATCACAAGAATTTGCTTATGAATGACTGTATTAAGAATTTTAAAAAATTCCTCTGGTTTGGAGAAGAGTCTTCTTTTGTGCAGCTTAAAACTAATAACTAAAGAAAACAAACAGCAAAATCAGAACAGATTGCAGGCTAGAGACTTAGCCCAAAAGAGGTTTAGCAAACAGTCCTGTAGTCAAGTCTTCAGCCAGACTGTCTCTCACAAAACGCTTTCCCAGCTGATCAGCAACTATGTGCTTTTCTGCCAAATACTTTGTTATAAATAATCCCCTTTATCTACTGGCAAAACTATGTGAATGTAGGTGGGGTTACTTTGCCCCATTAGGACATGGGCACAAACCCCCATGAGGGATAAGGGTGAGGTTATATGGATGTCCCTTTATATTCCTTGATGGATCATTTGTTTTTAAAACTATCACCTTGACCATCACGTCTTTATGGAAGTTAGCTCTGACTATGCCTCTCTTGTAACTTAATCTATTTTTCTGGTCATACTCACTGTACAGAAAAGCACTTTATCAAAACACATTTCTAATTAATATGTTCTGGACTTGCTCCCTCATCATAGGAAAAAGTCCAACTGATTTAAGTGGGAGGAAGATCAAGCTCTTCTGGGTTTGTTTCAGTTAAGACATTGTGAACCATAATCAAAGTGAATTTTCTCTGACAATCTCTCTCTCTTGAGCATTCAAGAGTTTGTTCGGTTCATTAAAAATACCTTGATAAATGTTGTTCTTGGAGACTGTGAAAGGAACAAATATGATTAGCTGCAGATGCACAACTTATTTTAAAAAATAATAATTAAAAGAGAAATCTAGCTTTGGAAACCTTTGTTGCTTTGTGGTCCCGGCAGATTATCTTTTCATTGCACTCTGGAAGCGTTATATAGTGGATGTTGCTATCACAGCTGCCCAATTCCAAGAGGTTGAGGTGCAAGGTAAACTTCAGCCACTCTGAACAGCACATACTTTTATGGCCCTGTCAAGGCAGTCATATCCCTTACGACATTTTTCTGATTTTCTAAAGCTGGAATAGCAGTAGATAATGGCTGGGAGTGTACAAAGACATTTGCTGATAGAATGATTGTGTAGAGATTACTTGATGTGTTTGTGATGATATTCCCTTTTACAGATATGCCTATGACTAATAATTTGAAGGAATAGATGCAAAATCTACAAGTGAATCAGAAAAATATATCCCAATCTTATTGTTCTTAACTGTTCTATGTTAATATCTGCAGACCCCAATCAATCTTGCGTTCCATTGCCTTGAGCATTGTACACTTAAACTAGCTCTGCTGTTAAATTGAAGATGATGGGGGCTGGGCCTACTATCTTCTATAATGTTAAAATTTCATCACATTCCCTGGAACAGTTTGAATTTATATCATAATTTTAACTTCCTAGACAGTGCTGAGTGATGGTTCAAGGGCTAACACAGGATAGAGATTGTTCCCAATAGATGATAAGGGTGAGGCCATCCTTTTTTTTCCACGTGGAAGAAAGCTTAGCAATGTGGACTTGAGATGAATCATACCACTTGCCTTCAGGGCCAAGCATAAGGTCCTGACCTGTTGTTCTTGTTTGTATTGGTGTATCTTTCTGTAACAAGAGAAAAGACTTGCTTTTTAATACTTGTAATCTCTATAGAAAAGAGTATCAAAAGGGAAAAGGAAAGAAATATTATTTTCCAGATGGTACAGAGAGATTAAAGTCATGTTTACTTAATGCAATGGAGCCTTATCCTCAAGTTAGTGCTGACCTGTGATGGAAACGTGTTCACCATAGTAATAGGATATCTTTCTTGACCTGTCAGACTTTACTAGTTGGCTTGAACCACATGCAACCCAAAGGACACTGGTAAAAGAACCGAGAGTAGCAAAAAGTGAATTGACAAGGGACTTAAAAGGAGGGAACTTTGTTACCATCCTTTATTGTTTCTCGTCAATATAATGATGACATCAACAAAGCTCAAAGCCCTTCATGCATTGGCCTTGGTCAACTCTCTGTTGATGCCGTTATCTTATGGATGGAGAACTAAGACCAAGAAAGTTGCAGTCATTTTGTCAAAGTTATACAGTAAGTCTAGATTAGATAAGGAGATCTACATGGAATACAGATATTTATGTCTAACATTTTAAGTAAAGGACTGTCTTTTCTCAAATGGATTTATGACATGGTCTTACGGTAGTGTCTTCTATTAACAATATGTCAGCGATTTTTGCCCCCTTGCCATGACCACTTGGTATTTTTTTTTCTGAAAACCCTATGGTTGAAGAATTGTTCTGTATCTTGAATGTCCACCCAATTGAATACTTGCAACTAAATTTATCTGCCTTTTAAGTTGTTTTTAAATCACATCTAGCGTGTGATGTTTCCTTATCTTGGACAGGGGAAAGGAAAAAGGAAGGAATCTATTTCTGCCATCTCTTTCCTCCTGCAAGAAATCCCCCTCCCCCTTCCCCTCTCTCTGCCTTCCAAAGCTTTTGTTAATTTAAAATTAGCCCTTTGAGACGTTCTTGGGAAAGTCAGGCTCCACACAGCAAGTCCCTGTGGAGCCAGTAGCTGCAGTAAACACTGGGCAGAAGCTCAGTGAGTCACCTGGTTGGCTTTCTCCCACTGCGTGAGGGAGAACTGTGTAGGAAGCCCATAAAGAAACATGCCACCACCACCAGGGACTCCACACTGGATGCCTCAGCAAAGTCATTTCCCATTCCATCCGGACCTCCTACCACTGCAAACGTCATTCCTGATAGTAATTAGAGGGCACTGGATGCCTGGCTCTGATCTCATTGCCATTGTTTGACCAAAGGAAAGATTCAAAACAAGGCTTGGGGCCAAAATAAGTCCTACATACTTTTTAATGCCTTTTTTTTGTTGTTTGTTTGTTTTAATTCTTCTTCTTTAATATTGAGGGTTCTATTGCCCTTTTTTTAACTCCTATATAGCTATTTTTTAGTGACATCCACTGGCAAAGGTGGCAACGACTCTAAAGTAAGATGTTTACCAATTCCTCCTTCATATATTTTGATCAGTGATGGTTCTGATTCACTTGTAGGCCAAGTGTTGGCTTGCAGACAACCAAAGCAGCCCAGTTTATCTATATGCATGCACACTGCTCAGGTTGGCCTTCAAAAACACCCCTCTGGTGGTCTGTCTTAGTACCAGCATTATGAGAGGGACACAACACACATGCAAGCCTTCTTTTTTTTTTTTTTTTTTTTTTTTTTTTTTTTTTTTTAACACTCTTTTGATCTAGAAAACAAAAAGCCAGCATGCTTTATTTGAATTGTCTGCATCCCCAGAAGCTCTGGGAATAAGAAAGGGACAAAACAAACAAACAAACAAAAAGAACCTTTCTTTCTTGGCGCCTTTATAATCTGTTTTGTTGTACTGTGAAATACATACACGGCGAGTTTGTTTGGTAGGAGGACAATGACGACAAATGGCAGTAGATTGTTCCAAGGGATTTGTCAGGCGGAACATTTGTGGGAGCTTCTACCCTCTTCTCCATGGGGACAGCGCAAAAGGACTGGGCACCCCATAGGATACATGTAGGAATGCAATTTAAGTCAAGTGCAATGTGTGCCAACTTGGAAGTTGAACCTCTGTGCTATTCTCTTCTTTCTCTCACCTACCAGCCTAACTAAATCATGCCTTACCTTTAACGTTTAAAGCTTAAGATTTTCAGAGGTCCAAACCTCCCCAGCACTATCACAGTTGAACATCTTGCAGATATTCTAACAGAAATACTGATTACTTGAACCCTCTTCCAAAGAAGCAGCTTCTTTGCACTATAAATCCCCTGTTTGCAGTTTGAGACTGAATAATAAAGCTTTGCTATTAATGGTAAACGAAGCATGTCTCGTGTCAGAGATTATATTTTCAGTGTATACTGCTGGTGTAGCTCCTAGTTTCAACCAAGCCATCTCTCACTCCAGATGTAAAGCAGCCGTGAAGCACAAATCTCAGCTTGGGCTCATTATTCTGCTAAGAGGAGTTTTGCTCTCTATGCATCACTCCCTGACACTCATGTGCTGGTGTTTGCCCCGCAGAGCAGGCGAGAAAGAGGAAAAGGATTTTGCTTCTAGAGGCTGTAATAAATGTGTGGACAGTTTTTGAGCAAGTGCCAGTTCCTGCAACATTTTAAATTTGCAACCCCTCTTAAAAATAGATGCATATGTTTTTCCCCTCCCTCAAAACAGAACCCTTTTCTTAAGCTAAAGCTATATCTTTTAATGTTTTAAAAGATTATATTTTTGTCACTTGTATGCAGTTATTATGAAGTGTAAGATACACAGAAGTAATGACAGGTCTGGTGTATCATCCAGAAGAGGGCAATGGCACATCAACAGGGCATTTTATATTATTTTTTCATCTTGCCTTTTCATATACATCTTTTGTCTTCAAATTTTTAAAATATTCACGATCTTATTAGATATAATAAAAAATAATCAGACTCTATTTGTCAAAGACATACAGAGATTTTTTCAGTTATTAAAATGAGTAAATAGCTAGATAACAGAATTCTGAAGTGAAGCATATGTAAGCAACCAGATTATGTAAGCTAATAGGAGATAATTTTTATGGCCTTTACGAAAAATCTTGATTTCTACTGAAATTTTAGTTAAAAAATAATTTTACAGTATTAATATTTCACAATATTAATGAAATTTGAGGAAAGGTATGAAAAGCCTATGCCTGAAATTAAAGAAAAATGAAGCAAAGTGAATCATCACTATGTGGTATGTGAACAGGTGAATGAACATAGAGGAAAAAGTGAAGAATTTTCTCAACCTGAGAATTAGTGCAAATAAATTCCACCTAATTTTTCATCCTTACTCCTTTTTGAATGATCTTTATAACCTTCTATATTCACCTAAATAACAAAGGATTCAAATACAGTCAGGATAAAGAAATGCAGAATTCCAATCAGCATATTTTCATAACATTAGATTTGTTTTGGGAATAATACAACTTCAACTTTTATCCAGAAAGATGTTAACTACATCTTGCACCCCTTCTTTTTCCTTCCCTTAACTGGTGGAAAGAAGAGGAATATTATCTCAGATATAGATTCCTAAGCATTGAACTATGATGCCACCAGTTTTTGCTATGACACAGAACTCTACTATGCAGTGTAAGGCAGCAGGGAATTCCTTTTTTTATATATATATATATATTTGTGGAATGAAAAAGAAAAAAAAGTTCCCATTTTATTTGGACTGCAGTTTCCATAAAACTTTGATTTTGGGATATTAAGTACTAAGGTAGACTAGCAGATAACAATTTTATTTAAATAGTTTTGAAAGACATACTCAAGTCTCTCTATGGATCATGGCCCTGTATTGGGCATTTTGATGAACCACCAATGACTGAACTTTGTGATTTTTTGAGGTTCCAGACCAGGCATAGCCAGGTTACTCTTGGTTTCTAGATAGAAAGCAAGACATTTTGAGCCGTCGACTGTCCAACAAACAAACCTTGGTGAAATCCTTGGAGAACAGGCCTTTAAGCTGGCTATTGATTAGTCAATTCTTGCACAGTAGATCTTTGGCACTCCCTACAGCTCATCCATCTCGGCCATAAGCTCTTCACGTAGGTCCCTCTCTCGTGTTCGGTACTAACAGTGGTCATGTCTTGACTGCAAATATGCAGGTCTGCTGAACAGTCTGACGTATTTGCACTTGGTCCCGCCCTCTGGTTCATATCAGTTGGAAAACTTTCCAGACTACGTGAGCATTGAAAATGTAGTAATTCAATGACCTTCAAGAGACACACTTAGACTATCTAAAGTATGTTCTTGAAACTTATTCAGCACTTATATTTAAGAACTTAATATCAACTGTTTATCTAAAGAGAATAAAAAGCTACCAGCTTTCAGAGAATAACACCTTATCTAGTCACCTTTAGCACAGACTTTGTTGCAAAATTAAGTAAACACAGGTGGTTGCTGGAAGCTGTTTGCAGTAATGCATCAACTTGGTCTCCTACCAGAAATACCCAATAGCGAGTCAACAATTTAGATATCTCCTTGGTATACCACTTCATGCATGTCTGTTTTTGCTTATGTGAACAAGTAAATGACATCTAAAAAGAAAAAAAAATGTACGATCAGGATGTACGATCATCCTGAGTTCTGTCAGGAAAATATATTGGGGTGTGAAATCAAATCCTCAAGCAACAAGTAATTCATTGCATTCTTTCTGGAGAATTATTGCAGATGTTCAACTAGATGGAAGAAAACGCTTCAATGATTAGTGTAATGAAATCATGTATTCCATTAGCCTGTCTATTTTTATTTGAGTCCCAGAAAGCATTTGTAAATGCTTTAAATTGAAAATGTTTATCCAAATTAATTTTGACTTAAGTTTTCCTTGGTTGCAACTGGATATGCCTAGAAACTATGGGAAGAACATGAGAGAGAAATCTACATGGCAGGTAAGTAGACTAGCATTTTGTATAATTCATAAATCCTGAGGCACATTGCTCCAGATTGTAATAATGACTTGAAAATATTAAATGTAAGAAGGGAATCTTTTGTTCTGTTTCATATCATTAATCTTTTCCTTTCAAACATTTTTCTGAAAAATTATTATAAACTCATACTGTCACATGAGCTCCAAAACTGAAGAGGTAGCAAGTTCAATAGTCGCATGGATATATGGGTTTTAAAGCCAGAAGAGACTGCTCTAATCATGCGGCTTGAACACTTGCCTAACACAGGCCGATAGATTTAAGCCAGTAATTCCTGTGGTGAGTTTAAGAACATCTGGTTGAGATAACCCAAGGGTATTTTAACTGGGGTTCAAAAGAGGCCTCTTCATCCCAGCCTTCCTGTCTTATCAGTATATGTTATTAAACATAAAATTTCTGTTTTATCAATAGAATAAGGGGAGGAATTTTTAGGGGTATCTCAGTAAGGGAAGGCCCTGGGTTTCAGAATATCCTTAGAGACATCAATCCTGGACTTGAGCAACATGAAGAGCTTTAATGCATGTTTATCAAAGGTTGTCTCCACAATCTAACATATGAAGAGATGGAAAATGAGAAAAATCTCCCCTCTAGCCTTTCAAACGTGCCCAGGATGCTCATTTCTCATCCCTCTGATTTCTCCCTGGAAACCTGATGCATGGTGAGAACGTCAGCCTGGCTCATGAGGCAGGAACAGTTTGTTCCAAGATGATCAACATACTGCTCCCTCTGTTTGCTTCATGTTATCAGCACATTGGCTTTGGCTTCATTGCGCTTGAAATTAATCGCTTTCCAGGCAAACAGGCTGGCTATAGCTCACAATATTTTCTTCAGAGACTGGGTTTAGTTTGGAGGCCAGGTATAGAGTTGCCAAGCAGTTGCCAAAACTGATAGATAGGAAGCAATTGAAAGAATGCCCAGAATTGTTTCATTGTCCCTTAGTTGTTTAAATGACTGGATGCAGGATGAACTCCAGATTGCATTGGGTGTGGTCATTGGCTGAAAGGAGGCAGTTTGTGAATGTATGCCCTTTTTAGAATGTAATTTCCTTAGTAATTTCTTTTTTTTTTTCATTATTATTTCTTCAGCATTACTGATTTTTGGAAATACTAACAATGTAATTGCTTAACTTTTTTTTTTTTCCTTTTTTTAGGAATTTATTCAAATTTGGAAATCAAATCGAGAAACTGATATTGCAAAATAGTTAATGCATACTTATCATCTGCCTTTATATTTGAAGGCAACATGAGTAGACCCAAATACTGCATGAGTTCTTCATATGGATACCGGTACCTTCTGGTCACTAACAAATGAATAGGTTTCATACTAGACTTGTTTCTAGAACAACTACCCCTCTGGTAAGGTGATTTGAGCTAGAGAAGAGGTGGTTGGGGTATCTGCAAACCTGGAATTTCTCAAATATCCAAACCACAAGAGAATTTCTTTCTCTCTCCCTTGTGCACTGAGAATTATTTATTAAATAAATATTCATTTACAGAAAGAAGAAAAGTAATAATGGCTAAGGATGACTTTCTATCTAAGCATCTAAATATTATAAAAAATGTCAGCCTCGTGTCAATTATGCTTCTAACTCTATCCAGAAGCCCGCTATTTGGCCATGATGTTGAAGCAAATGATGTTGCAAGTCTGGAAAATCAGTGTTCATTTCAGTTCACCCAGAGGTGGTAATCAGGTTATAATTTGGCTGTAAATCAATGGCCAGATGTTCTTTAACCTCGCTGATGCAGCACCAGGCCTTTGGGCAGATTAAAGAAATGTTGTCTGTGTTACCGACAGATTAAGGGATGACTTGCCCATAGGGTATTTGTTACTGATAGTGATAGCTGGTATCACTTACTACAATTTCAGCTATGTTGAAAATTCCCTAAATAGGACAGCTAGGTCCTATGAAAGGTGACTCATTCCCTGCTATCTTAAATGGTATTTGTAAGCTTTCTCATGTGGTTCTGGTGTTGCTGAAGGAGGAATGCAATGGCTCTGCAATCTGTAGTATTTAATATTATTCTTTATTTTGATTTTTAAAGTTTTGGGGTTTTTTTTTGGCTTATTCTGTGGAGAAAGGACTTAAAAAGTCAGAGAAAGAAACAATATGAAAAATGAGATTCTCTAAACATTTGCCATATTAGAGATTAAGTTAATTTTAAGAGTTACTTCTCTGAACATTTTATGCTCTCACTTTTATAGAATAATTTGCATCACGTTGCAGTCAGCATAGTGCAGAGGAGGACTTTGCTACTATGATCTGGGATAGATATTTCTATCTTCTATCAATACTAGAACACACTGCCAATGTTTCAAATAATTCTGGGAGTCATGTTATCTGGAATATCATTATTTTCTTGATGGAAAGAGTTTCCCACATCTATGCAAGAAGATTTTAGCAGAGACTGTGACAATTCATAGCACCAAAGTTTAAGAATCAAAATCTGATGGGAAATTTAGTCTCCTTGTACTTCCTTGATAGTCAGTGGAGAGGGACAAGTGTTCAGAACCAGCCTTAAGGACCAACAATCTCACACAAATCTCCCAACAAAAGTGACCTCTTCCCCAAATGAACAGACTCTGGGGACTATGGTGTATAAATTTCCAGCCTTGCACAGCCAGGCACTGAGGCCCACATTGAATCTTTGCATATATGAGCATATCCCAAGTAGGGCAAATCATCTCTTTAAAATGACATTGGATTTAGTCTAGTCTTGGTGAGTTTGATAGATTTGGATAGATCAGGGACAGATTTGATAGATCAGGAAACTAGCTCATAAATACTTTTGATTTTTTTCCTCAAAAAGGCAGAAAAAGACAATGCAGTGTTATGGATAATTTCTCACATGAGTCAAGGAAGTTACTTCTGATAGGGAGAGAATAAAGAAATGTGGGGGTTTGGGCGGAGAAAAATCCTTGTGATTGGCACCTGAACACTTATTCAGGCTTTGGTGCTGTGACTAGCCTGGACCCAGTGTGAAACTGAGATATTGAGTCATATAGAGAGAAAGAAGTTTTAAGAAGAGAAAACTTTCCTTCCTTTGGACTGTGCTTAATGCACCAGGTTCTGCACCCGTGCTACTATCCTAAGAGCCTCAGTACTTTATTTTCTTTTCAATTCCTCCGGCAAAATATTTTGTCTCAAAAGTAAGTCATCTGTGTTTAATTATCAAGTAGAAGTGATTGCCTTTGAGATTTATCCTCCTCTACATCTGCCTCAGTGACCATTGCAGTCCCACCTGCCCAGGAAACTTGTCTAACTTTCACTGAAGTCAACAGGATCCATTTCATGGCCATCAATGTCAGCTTTGATCAGCCTCTGAAGAGCACAAGGCAAACATGAATAAAAATACTAAGCTCCCACCGCATCAGCCACACAGAGTGGAACATCAGGAAGGCATTTATTTCACATTCAGGAAAAAAAACCTGTCAGTGAAGGCTGAATCATTAAATCTGACAGGGCATTAACAGCTAGAAATGATTTGGAGGAGCTTGTCAGGGATTCCCAAGACTGAAAACATAAATTCTGTGAACACTCTGCCTATTGAGTGATAAGTTAATGCTTAGATATACACCATCTGTGTGCAGTTTCCTCAAGCCAGTAAGTTCTGAAGCCTTTCCATATGAAAATACAGCTTATTCTATCAGGGCATCTTTTATCTGAAGTCCATTCTACTCTTGGAATGTTTTTTAATAAATATGCACAGAAAAGAACTGGAGCAACATCAGAAGGTGATTCATAGGCAAAAAACATACACAGTGCCTGTACACAGCTTGTTTACTGGGCAAAGCTTCTATCCTTGGCTACCCAGGTGCAGACTGGAGCCTGGAGATAGGTGGGTCAATGTAGGTGCATGGGAAAGAAAGTGTGGTTCTCCTGTCTCAGAAATTTTGATTTTTCTTTTTGAGTTTTCCTCGTTATTACGTGAGTAAGGAATAAATGAACAGTGCCTTTTGCTAGTGAAGAGGCAAAAGGAAGATCTTCTTCCAGGGAAGATCTGCATAGGTAGAGTAGTTCGATGTCTTAAAGTATTATTCACTTCTGGTTTGGGATCTATCATGTACCAAGATGACAAGTCCCTTAGTCTTCAAGGGGACAAGTCTAGAGTAATTTATCTCTTTTGACAGATAAGAAACTAAGGGAAAGAAATGTCACAATCTCTGTGTCTTGATTATCCCCTAAAGATCTTCACAAAATTACAAAACAAGGAGATAGGAAAGGACTATTAAATGGTACAGTTCCTTGTCAGTAGGGGGTTTCTTTCCAGTTTACACTTAGAGTTTGGGAAAAGCTCATGTTCAGTGTTTCAAAAAATTTATGTGCTCATCACTTCCCCGGGGGAGCTATTATATAATATATAGTGGTCTGATCTTGTCGTCCAAAAGGTTTCTCCATCCTACTAATAATTTATCCTAGATTATCTCTTCCTGAGGGGATAATTTGTTATGTTTTCTATAGTTCTGTTTGTTTTTTTCTTTTTTTTTTTTTTTTGCTGTAGGTCCACATTTCAGTGGCAGTACTAATGGAAAATAGCCAAGATAGATGTCTGAAATACTGCTTTTCTGTTTCTGAAGTTGATTAGCTGGAAGCTGTCAGCAAATTGCAACTAAACTCTCTAAAATTACAGCAAGAACAGCAGAGGATGCCTAAAAGCTCCTGAATCCTAATAACATAATTTATATCTAATGTGTGTAATATGGTTAGCAAAAGACTTTATATTCCTTACAGATTTCACTTAAATATAAATGCCAGGAACCACATTATGGCCGAGAATCTCAGCTTGTGTGATGATTTGCGTGAAATACCAAAGGCCTAAAGATACAGTTAGACTTGAATTCAAAAAAAGTAGTAGGTCTATGAGCAATGGAGCACATGAAGATTGATTCCATTGGATATATTTGTGTATATTTTTTCTCTCTCACATATTCTCCCTGCTAAGTTCCTAAACAGACTTTCACTGAGGTTCTGAAGTAGCATCCTAATGAGAGAACTAGCGGAAGGAGAGAAAATTGTAACTGCTTGTAAGAGGAGCTGCATATATTTACTGAAGCAAATATATGGTATGATTTTTTTTAATAGTGGTGAACTAGCTTTGCTGCTGGAAGAAGTCAAGCAGCTTCATTTCCAAGAAATGGATGCTGATAAAAATCACATGTTTTCTTTGCACATGGGCTAGTGGGGATATTATGAACACCGCTCACTTCTAAGCAGAGGAAGCACATGGAATGAAAATGTCTCTCTCTGATTTTTAATATTTGTGCTCTAGGGGATGAGATTAGGGACAGGATATGCAAGATTTCACCATAGGTCAGCTTTTGAAGCCTAACTCTCAGCAGTTGAAAGGACTGTTACAAAAAATGATACAGATATCTCAGTCTGATGTAGATATCTTAGTCCAAATTAGGGGGCATGTATTCTCAATAGCATGTCTGGCCCAATTTATTGCATTCAGCAATACTAGAGACATTCAAAGAGTTCATGAATTTGAAGAAATGGAACCAGAACTTGAAACAAGTTATAATTTAACCTGATACTTTTGAACTCTATATCAGGTCTTTTTTCTAGTCTTCTGGCCAATGCCTCAGACAGGATGGTGGCTTTTAAGTCCAATTCAGCGCAGCTGTTCCTCTGATGGTCTTCCTTTGGCATGCCTGAGGGCTTTCAAGCTGCATTAGACTTCATTGGCATTCAAGGCCAGAAAAGACTCTAAGATTATTTATTCGTTTCTCCTGCACTGCGTTTAGAGTTTTTCTGTCATCATGTGTATTTTTCTACTACTTTGTTTTTCACTTCTGGGATACACACTGTATGAGAAGAGTCAAAAGTAGAGAAATTTTGTCTGCATTTCACAGTGTGGTGAGACTGTTTTTGGGAGTTCTGGGGCACTGAGTAAGGTAGAAAGAAAAATAACCTGGAAATAATGTCCAGTAGCCACTCCTTCCTCTTTCTCCCTTCTCCCTTTAATGCTCCACCACTGAATCCTCTAGCCAATATATTTAAATGTTGAATCAGCCAGGTATCAGAACACTTGATATTTTTATCTGATATTTTTATTACATAAGAATAAATGAAAAAAAAAATAAAGAAAAAAGCAGAAGCCCTGTGACCAGGTCAACTAAAGGAAATGGAAAAACACAGAAGTCTGTTAGGAACGCCCAGAGATTATTATGGTGCACTATAGTATAACTTCTCTCCTGTAGTAGTTATGAGCAAACGTGGGAGCAAGAACCGTATCATCTACCTTCAACTGTAGAAGTAGCAAGAATCCCTCAAACAAAATGTATGCCCAGAAGCTGTCCATCCACCATTTCTACAGATGCCAATTCCATCTTGGCTTTCTAACTGAATTGAAAATGCTGGAATAGGGAATAATTCATGTCAACTTAATATTTACCTGGATACACAAAGGCTGGGTACACTTCCTTGATAAAGTTGACAGAGTTCAAACTTTCCAGTTAAAACCAACCAGTTAAATTTTTAAAGATGCCTGTTTCTTGCTTTCTTCTCTGAATGTGTAGATAGCTGAGATACCATGGCTATGGATCATGTATTGCTCTCTTGAACAGCACATGTTTTTATCAGCACTGGTACAGGCACCATAGCACTTGCATTCCAAAGATGCTTTTCAACATGGAGGAGAATCCAGAACAGTAAGGAGAAGAAAACCCAAACCATAATTTCTGTTATCATTTGGGGTCGTGTTCTATTGAACACTCACCATCATTGACATACAGTGGAAATAAAATACTGAAAATATCTCAGTACCACAGAATTCCATCAATGAAGTATATCAACAGACTGTATACTATCATTTTCTTCTCTTTTTAACACTTAGTGGTCTACAATCAGGTAGGTAACAATCTGGTAATCTGGTAGGTACAATCAGGTAACTATCTGAAAACTTACTAGCATATGCCACCATATGCCATTTGTCTCTTGCCACACATAACAGAATCAAGGTCAATATTTGCATCATCTACTTTCATATTTTTTTCTTAATTACCTTAAACAGTTTTCTTTTTAAAAGAATTTGTAGATTATAATACTTTATATTGAATAAACATACCTACAGAGTGCAGAAAACAATGTCCAAGTTCTTACTCTGTTAAGGGCTTGTCTTATGCTTATGCTTTGTTGCTTAGCCTACTCAAAAAGATAAAACTTCTGAATGTTTTTAAAGAAAAGTGGCTATACGAGGTGAACATTGAGGCCCTGACTATTAGATCACACAGGAGCTGCTCGAAGTGCTCTGCAGTATCCATGTACCTTGCATCCCAGACTTCCTTGTTATGTAAACGAAGACACAGGAAAAGACTGGGACTCTCTAGCATCTCTTCCAGATGAGAGTTAGGAATGTACATCCCCCTTTACCCGGCCCCTCCCCTCCTTTTTATTTTCTTTGCTACAAAAATTCCCGCGGTTTGTTAAGCCGTTTTTTATTTTCTTTCAGAGCATAAGACTCAATCAGTCAGTGACTACTGGATGCCTTCCAAATACCAGTTAAAGCCTGAAGTGTGCTATTTTTTTCCTCTTTGAAACCTTCAAAACACAGTGCAAGAAATCTGCTTTCACTCTGTGTCCATTACGAGAACCTTTACCATGGATGCATTTCTGGTATTCATTTTCTATGACTCTTTTTTTTTTGTCTCTTTTTTCCAAATCTATTTCCATGCATTGTCATCATACACGTTTCTTTTGTAAATGTTTTGCTGTGGCTTAGATTTTAAAAATATTTAATAAGAAGTGCAAAAGAAATGAAAGAATGAAAGATTCCAATTATCTGCCTGTCAACTTGTGTCAGTTGTTATAACAATATTTAAAAAAGAAAAAAAAAAATATTCTTCTGTAAATCAAAGGTTTGGTTTCCAAACCATGATTCTTGTGACTGTATACAAGAGGGGATCCGCTATGCTATAAGAATGAAGACAGAGGTGGGCTCGCCACATGGCGAGGAAAGATTCAGTATATTATTAGTGTGGTGTTGTGTTGCCCTAGAGCAAGCTTATATGTTATTTAGCCCTTTGAGTATAGGCTTTGCTGTAGATCGTGGTCTGCTGTGGTCGGTGACAGAAAGACTAACCATGAATCTGCAATTTGTAGCCTATGGGTGAATCTCATTGGGAAGAATCATATTTGAAGAGTAATTTCAGACATGAATCAAAGGCCATGGGCCAAATGTCCATTAACATTCTGTTTTTAGAGCATTGATTACAACTTCACAATACATTGCAAGAAGAGTAGCCTTATAACTCCAGCTGCTTTCTCGAAAACCCCTAGCAACAATGTTTTTTTGTTGAATTGTTATTTTTTTCACAGCATACCACAATAGATAGCTTCATTGTTTTCTTCTCTTGGATCATTTCCATTTATTGTGCTGGAAAAATCTATTCAGGCCAATAATATCACCTAAGAGTTCCAACTTACTCTTCATATGTTCTATATGCTCCCTGTTCCAACAATGTTATTGCTTATTTACATCTGGGTAAACAGGTTCAAAATCTGACACATAATAGTTAGCTTCACATTTTCAGGTGGAAAAGGAAAAAATGCAGCTGGAAACTGTAAGTTCACCAAGTTTATATCTAGCCGATTATTTTGCTCTAATTTTAGCTTGTGGTAAGAAAAAAAAATAGACTGGATATTTTAAGTTCACTGTGTTTTTGTTCTTATGAATAACTAGTATATTACTTTCCAAATGGCACTGTAAATCCATGATGGAAAACATTATTCAGAACCTCACATTTCTCTTCAGAATAGATGCAGCTTCTTATAGAACAGAGCACTTGATTTAAAACTGTTGTAACTCAGCTCTAATGCAGTAAAACTTATCATAGTCATCAAAAAATAACAATTTCTGCAGAAATAGTAACATCATAATCCTAAAATACAGAGAATTCACAGAAAGATTTTTTTCTTAATATTTTTATATGATGTATAGTGGCTGAGACAACTGTTTAGAACTACATTATGCTACATGTGGAATATTTAGATGGAAGGAGACTGGAAAGGAATCAAAGATACAGCAAAGGCTATGAAAAAGTCTAGTATTTATAATAAAAATGAAATATTTAAATAACCTAATTCAACAACAGGTGAAGGTCATAAAAACAATTTTAAAGTAATGATAAGAGTAAGTGCTGCAAGGGAAAGGGATTCTGCATGACTAACACAGTAGAGTAAAACCAGGAGGATGGAACAAAATAAAAGAGGAAAACTAGCATAAATGGAAAATAATTAACCATTTATAGTAGTGAGGACTGCCTGTTCCTAGAATATATTTCCATATGTAGTAAATAATTTTTCACTTACAGGACATCTAAATCCAAGCTGGATAATACTATAAAAATATTGTAGTAAGCAAGCGTAGAATATCTAAACATTACAATTAAACTAGACCCATAACATTCAGGGATGAATGTATTTAGTTTTTCAGTGTTTAGATCCAGGTATTATTTCTGAGAAGTTCATTGGATCATGAAGTAAACTGACCCTTTAAATACGAATCTTTCCTTTCCATATGTAATTGGAGTCATCTGCAATGTCTGGCTTTTGAACAAAAACCTAATATATATGGATTACACTTTTCTTGGAAAGTTTCCAAATCTTTTTCTTCCAAAACAAAACAACAACAACAAAAAAAGTGTTATGAAAGTGCATGTGACAAATATTTGGTACTTTTCTTGCACCCTTATTTGTCTCATCATTTCTAGCTGTGCCTTTTCAGGAAACATAATGAGACTCAGACAATATAATACAAAATAAATTGCCCAGGAATATAGATTGGGTTTCATCTCAGTAGCTAAGACATATTAAAATGCTTACATCTAGACATCTGTATGTTAACTCTGTGTTCCATCTGTCATTAAAATCTATGGATATGTGGTCATTTTATTCAGTGGAGTTTAAAGAATGATTCAGCTGACCAAATATATTCATTTTTTGTACCGTATGCTGAGCTACTGCTTAAACTCTATTCCCTTTACTAATTGATTCAATTTCTTAAATAGAAGATCTAGTGACATCTGGGATTCCCCAGAGTATTGGAAAAGTCTACATGGAAATGGTGGCCATGGCAGAAGATCTACAAGTTTATAGACATGCAACTGATATAAACCGATAATTGAGAGAATCTAAAATGCTCTTAACACAAAATATGTCAACTTGATTGCTATATTAAGACAACTGAATTGAAATTCACATGTGCATTCAGTGCAAAGGGTCTTAGGTACTGAGTTTACATGCAGTCATGTAAACCAATAATTTCTGAATTTTCAAGCATACCACTCCAACAGGAATGGATCTTTATTTGTTAATTAATCAATCATGTTCCAAACAATTTTCAGAGATAACGCTTTCTTTGTCATATAACTTTATTATGTTTGGCAAATAGAGGCTTCACAGTGTTCAAATTAAGGCATGTAAAAATATCATGATTTCTTACCTAGTCATTGAAAAAGCTATTAAAAGACCAGCAACAACTGAACCATATATCTCTAGAGGAAAAAAAAATAAAGAAAATGAGAGGGAATCCATTAAGAATTATTTCAAATACAATCCTGCACTGTCTTTCCTCAAAATTCTAGTTGAATATATTACAAAAATTTAGACTGTATGAGGCCACATGTTTTTCTGGCAGTTCTGGGCCCATTGTACCAGATAAAATACTGTTTAGGTAAGGTTGTTGATGTTACTAACACAGAAGTTTGTAACACCTGTAATAGAGTAGAGTATCTCTTTGAATACGGCAAAAGGGACACTCCTTCGCATAGCTAATAGTCTGAGATGGGAGAAAACTGTTAGCTTTGTAAATATGGACAGCCTTGCAAGGAAACAGAAAAATAAATAAATGAATAAACCTTAAGTATGGGACTTCTCTCTCCTTACTTATGCACTAGAAAACGAAACATCCATGACTGAACTTACACCTTATGAAAAAAAAATGAAGCCTTGGTAGCAAGTACATCCATCTCCTTGTAGGTAAAGGTGTTTGGGTCAGAAGGACTGATATCATGATATCTTCACTCATGTGTCCTTGGGGATGTAACTTGTACATACTTGCCGTGTTTGTGAGAAATCAATATTTAGGTAAGATTAATCTTACTCTACAGTGTATTAATGGCCAGGCCTTCACTGAATGGTTGTCTCAGAACTCAGCACAAGGTATTTATAGTCATGTGCTTTGTATTCATCACTGTGAAAGTGAGTTTCCAAGAGTTATGTAAAGAACAACAAAAATGTCTTGAATATAATTATATAGCATTTTTGTGTATGTAAAGAACAATCTGGGAAAAAGCCTAGGAGGAGATTACTCAAAAATGAAACAACTGTTGAGAGTAGTTTAGCCTCACTGACTGCTGACATCTTTATATCAGCTTGTTAATACTGAATTAAAAGAGGATAACTATCTAAAATTAAGGGCTCTGGAACTGAAAACAAGATGATAGAAAAGGAGTGAGGTAAAAGATTCAAGGCAGAAGATGACTTACACATACCTTTCAGATGGAAAAGAAGGTGGAGGAAAATTTGGGATGTGTAATAGTGAGGTAACGTTGACTGGCTCCAATTCTGAGACAGAAAGAGGATGAGGAGAACTCAAATAAGACCTGTACTTCTGTGATGGACAGAAAAAAAAGACATTGCATTAGGTTAAGTGGTGATTTGAGTCATCATTATGCACTTTTAATTTTGTTTCCAACCCTGGAAAGAGATTGTGGTAGTCCTATATGTATGTGGCAGTTATGTGGAAGCCAAGCAGGATGAGGTAGTTCACATAAGACGGCACTCAACAGCTATATTTAGTGAATTACATTAAATATCTAAAGTGAGATTTGGGGTACTGTGATTTATTCTGTCTGGTCTTTAGCTTCCATTCGAGAGGGTATGTTCTTTTTTTTTTTTTTCTTTTTCTCCATATCTGCCAGCTCCATGTAACTCTCTTGAATAGCCTACTATATTTTGTCTATAGTTAGCTGAATCCCACACCTGTATTGCTTAGGCTCCACTTATTCTAAAATGCATTCAGTTGTAATAAAGCATGAGGTAGACAAGAAGGGTATCAAGGCAGAGTCAAAGACAGTGTTAAAAATCTTTTGTTTTTCTCCTTTTTGCATCTGTAGGCTGGATATACAAGTACTCTTGGGTAAGACTCAATCTACTATTGATGGGAAACATGTGTGCAAAAAATACAGTCAAGTAATAATTTGAGAACATGTTATCCTATGAGAAGGATTATTTATGCTCTTCCTGCCAAAAATATTAAGACCTTAGGTAACTGGCTGTGTATGTGCTCTCTGGGTAATTCACACCAAACTGTACTGTGCCCTGTGTTGGCAAAAGCTTGTGTAACCATAAAAGAGATTTATCATTTAGGACTCAGCATTATATGTAATTTTCCCTTTCTTCTTGTCAATTTGAAGCCTAGAGCAAGACACTAAGCATTTATTCTGGGAAAAGCCAATGCAAATGAGTAATTAGAGCATCATCAGTTTCAGCTGGACCTCAACTACTCTGTCAGCTTACATCCCAAGTTAGTAACTTGTCCTGACTTACTCTAACCTTAAATGAAACACATAATGCTGGAGCTGATGGAGAGTTTCCTAGTGCTGCTGAGCATACAGAAAGGCAGGAGCATGAGCTTTGAATTTTGCTGTTTCTCACCTAGTCTTCAAATCATGTGAACAAAACATGGTGAGACAGAGAAGTCACTGCGTATGACTGCAAGAACTGCATGTTCTACAGGTCTAACTTTTCCTGCAGAATTTCAAATTCAGATTCCTATATAAAATGTTGCAAATTTCTTTGCAAGACAAGGAGTAATAATTGTTTTGCTTAAATTCAACAATCATCAGACAGATCTAAAAAGGCCTCTGGATTTGGTTAAAAAAGATGGAGTATTCTTATAGCAAAATAATAGGCACTATATAGAAATAAGGAAAGACTGGACAGAACGTTCTTCCAAGTGCCAACAGCAGGACAGTTACCTATTTTCTAGAGTAGAAAAAGGACCACATATCAAAAATGAGAGATCATATAGTTGGCAGAAGAGCAGAAGAGAGAGTTTTAGAAATTATTTATCATGTCAAAAACTTGTCATGTATTTCCCAAAATAGGTTTCAAGTCCTCAGGTCTTCACAAAAACACCTAAGACAGAAGAAGATAATATTTTTCCAGTGCTATTTATGGTTTAGCAACCACCTCATGAGAATATAATACCTTTGTTCCTTTCATTTGCTGATATTACAACAAAGGCAGATTAGTAAATAATCAGTAGGAGGGGAGAAAAGAATAAGTCTAAATATTCACAATCCAACTTGTTTTTTAAAAAAGTGAAATTCAGGATAATATATCTGGGACACATGACTGCAGGTTCTACATATGGGAAGGGAGGTGTTTGTTCAGCAAATGTCACCTGAAAGAAAGAAGTCAGCATTGGTAACTGTCTCTAGTATGAATTGTTACAGAAAAAAAAGACGGATGTAACTTTTGGATGTACAAAGAGGACATTCAGGAGAAGCCTGGGAGTGACCTTGCCTCTGTAAGCTGCACCATTAACAACATCGGTAAATAATGTTTCCAGCTCTGGAAGATCTTAAGAAGAGACATCTAAACACTGGAGACTGTTCAAAGCAGAGCTGCAAATAAAATACAAGATCAGAGAAAGATATTTAACATCAAGCTTAATTTCTTCCACTAACTGCAAAAAAGAAATAGGCATAATTCCATACAATGAAAAATTGCCTTGTTCACAGCCTTACACTGTTCCAGTGGTTCTACCTTGATCTATAATCATCATCTCGTTGAAAGGCTGCAGAAATCTTGTAGTAAGCTTCATATATAGCTTTTGGCAAATGAAAACTCAAAGTGAAAATAAACACTAGCATGTCTGCACCTTTACATATTTGAGTTCAACTACATTTTTGGATAGGTTGAGGCACCAAAATTGCATCCAAACCTTACATCTTACAACATATTCAGACTGTCCAGATGGCAAGCAACGCTTTAAATTAAACAATCTACTATTTTTCATTCTTTCCATCTCCACAATTTATAGCTAACAAATCTTTCTGGTTGCTTTTAAGGGTAGAGGATCTTAAATATAAACAAAAATAATGCAAGCTTGGAAAGATTTTGGAAAAAATAAAATCTGCAACATTGTTAAAAGCAATGCATTTAACTGTTGTGAAATTGTGCAATTTGTTTTTTACTGCCCATTTCAGTCCCATTCCAGTCTTCTTACATTGGGGAAGCGGGAGAGGAAGAAAGTAGGAAGATATAAATTTTATTTTTCATAGAAAAAATTCATTTCAGTTTTTTTTAATAGAAAAAAAATATTATAATTTTTTTTTTAACATCTTGATTCACAGTCTGTAGAAACCACAAACTCTGTTATGAGGTTTTTAGTCAGGAAGTGGGGAACTCCTATTTTCATTCATTGCAATTCATTATTCAGGAAAGCAAAAATTATGATAACAATTCAATGACATTTACATAGGCACAGAATAGTTGAGTCCCGTTTGTGGTTGGTCTTTATATGGCTCTAAGAGGACTCTACTTTGGAAGACCGGCTTGGTGTTTCAGGGAATGAGAACTCAACCACTTTGCTCATGTTTTAAGCAATGCGGGAGCTTTTCCATGCAGATGCAAAATGTGTTAAGAGACTCTTGATTTTGAGAACAGCTGTGTTGCTAGACTTGCTGAGGTTCAGCTAGTTTTTGTGTCTCAGACAGTCTGTGCAACAATGCTGCCTGCCAAAACTGCCTTCATATGCAAGCAGCTAAGTTCAGCTGCTCCTTTTTCAATAGGTTTTTTGTTTCATGCTGTTCCCTTCTCAGTTTGCCATTTTCCTTTCTACCACTTTCTATCCTAGTATAACTATAATATGCAGCACACACCGTGAGTCCAGGCTTTATAGTGGTCATTTTTTTGATTATTAGCTTCTTCTCTTTAGCTATTTATTTGTTTTATACACCAGCTGCGGTGGTGTATATCCAAAGACAGGCTTACACCCTGATTCAGATCTGCAAATGCTTTGCTGATAGAAATGCTCTTGCTCCGAAGCAGTGGCAACTGTCCATGAGCTTTGGAAAAGTTCAAGAGTACGTAGAAGCATGAGAGAGATCTGACTTCTGATCAGTGAATATGAGAAATCTTCTATCTAATCATAAATAGTCTTTATTCATACTCTTTGTTAAAGTATGTAATTAAATAAACCAGCTATATTCGTCTTTTTGTATCTCACTCTCTGTTTTCCTTCCACTGATGATTCAGCCGCTATGAAAAAGTGCAGAGTAGTCCCTAGTCATCACATGCATTTCCACCTCTGATGGCTCCTTCTCTCCAAGACTGAAGCAGATAGCATTGGAAATATTTGCTTCAGGAATGTCTTGGGAGCAGATAGTTCACTCCCAAGTAGTTCTGCAGGATACTGTTAGACTAGGAGGCTCCGTGTTTTTCCTAGGCTCACAAGAGGGAGTTGTTGGGAGATTCCCTGCCTGTTACTCCTATAATTCTTCCTTGTTTCTAAAATCTTATCCATTGAATATGGTCCTCCTCCCCTTTTTGGTGCTATGACTGGAAACCACAAAGCTTTCTATCACATAACTTATGTCTCAAATGGGAATCAAAGTTGTCAGAGTGAGTAAGGTTGAATCTTAAAACAAGTATTGATATTTTAAATTAATAAACATAGTTTCGACTTGATTATACTTAGATTTTTGCCATACAAGCCTTGTTTCTCTCAATCTCTACTTTTTTTTTTTCTTGAAAGTGATTTCATGACGTGTCAGTGTTTTTGCCATTCATTTTTGTTCACATTCTGGGAATTTAGCAGATCAGTGCAATATTTACATGATTATATGCTGCAAATGTCTAAACAGTAATGAACACATTAAAAATGCAGTGTTTTCACCATTCTCAGGTATTCTGATAGTCCCACTGGAAGTGGATAACTTGGAAAACTGCATAATGCAAAACCACATGTGCACTTTCATAGCAGAATATAAATACTAATTCTGGAAATAGTGAGGACTTTGCACACACTGGTGGGATGATATAATTATCCCTGTCTTCACTGAATGGAGAGAATGAATGTGACAACATACAAATTAAAGGTGTAACCCAGCTCTCTTTATGCTACATTAGCTGAAGTGGGCTCCTTTCCAGCCGTCTTTTACCATCCAACGCAAGTTTCTACCCAGATAGTTCAGACACGACAAAACACTCTGCGCACATTCATAATCTATTTCTGTCAAAAGCAGTTGGTTTATTTTAAGTCACTCCAATGTGAGCACGTTTGACTCTCCACTGAACACGGGCCCTGACCACAGCTTACCTGTGGGACAGGGAGTGTGCAGTGCAGAAGTGGCGCTGGACACAGGAGAGCAAATTCTATAAAAACTCATTTTCTTGCAGGACCACTGTTTTATGTCCTGATGCAATGTGAATATCTGCAATGTCAAATAGTGAAGTTCTAATGTGCCCTTCCAGAGGACGAATTTGTGTGCAATAAACACTTAAATCCTATTTACTTACAAGAGCAGAGAGAAATGGAAAAATAGCAGGAAATATGAGAGGGACCATTCTTTACTGGTGAGATGAGAAATGAATTACACAATGGAAAAATAAATACATGACTTAGGGAAAGACCAAAACTTTAATTGATTCCTAGATCTCAGCTTTGCTTCTCTGAAGGGAAGCTAGGATCTAATATAATTTAAAGGCTTTTCTTCAGTTGTGCATCTTAGATTATTTCTGCAGCAATTGAATTTATCTTTTTCTTTTGGCAAAGTAAGACAGATAGAACCCATGATTCTGCACACTGATATTTTTCTGTCCCTATAAATTCTGGTCTCTGTAAATATTCATATCATAGGTCCAAATTTATATAAAATTGACACTATATCATAATGAATAAGGAATTTCTTTCTTTCTTTCTTTCTTTCTTTCTTTCTTTCTTTCTTTCTTTCTTTCTTTCTTTCTTTCTTTCTTTCTTTCTTTCTTTCTTTCTTTCTTT
>VZSG01000114.1:425630-437681 GCA_013398315.1 Nothoprocta pentlandii | reverse complement strand
TTTCTTTCTTTCTTTCTTTCTTTCTTTCTTTCTTTCTTTCTTTCTTTCTTTCTTTCTTTCTTTCTTTCTTTCTTTCTTTCTTTCTTTCTTTCTTTCTGTTTTGTTTGTTTGTTTGTTTGTTTGCTTACATCCAGCAAATTGGATTCTAATGACAGTAGGTTGTTTGTAGTATTCGTTACCATGTAGTGTTAGAAAAGTAAGACAATAGGTTTTAGTATTCATTATCATGAATAATGATTCATTATCATGTAGTGAAAGAAAAATGATAGTGATGTAGTGAAAAATAAGGAAGGTAGAGAATTTTATTCACAAAATTTATTCAAATTTTAATTAATTGGGTCCCATGCTTATGGCTTCTCCGCTATCATCTGGGAAGATCTCACCATTTAAAGATATAACAAGCCATGCTAAAGACTGGCTTCTAATGAGCAGGACTTTTTGCAACTTGAAAAGAAAGGGAGACTTTGCTTCATATAAAGAAGAGAAAGACAAAAAGTGACAGGGAAAGGGAGGTCAGCCAATGAAATGGCAACATAGACATAGCAATTCATATTGCAAGGTGCTTGGTGATCATAAGGAAGACAAAGTCATAAAGAATGCTCAGCAAAAATCCTAGATTGTGTTTACAGGGAGTTATGGTATCCACAAAGTCATAAGGAATATGCTGTACTCTGTGCCTTCAAAGTCATAAAGACATCCATGATGGTGTTTGATGGCAATGGGCAGACAGATATGCTTCTAATGAAAAGGGAGATAAGACAGAGGTTAGGAGGAGAACAGGATCATCAAAGGAGTTTTAAGAGATGGTGTTGGTGAGCACAGAGGATGTGTTGCTTGGCAGTTGTGTCAAAGACAACCCCTTTTCTGCTCAGTTAATAAAAAGGAAAGCCTTGATCTTGGAACATCATAATTCTTGGATTCAGTTTCTCATTCAGTCTGTGATACTTACTAAGACATAGAAAGTGGGATTTTATTTCACGTAGCTCAAGCCATCTAAAATTTATACATCAAGTTTAGACTAATCACTTAGGGTCTCACTATATTCAGTGAGGGGAAATAAATACTTTCTGAAAGTGACTCATCTCACCATAATATATGATAAAGGGAAGGTGCATCTTCTTCACAGTAGAGTTTACTACATTTCTGTTAAAGTCACCCTCCTAAAAAGTTGGAATTTCAGTAAAAAGTTGGTCCTTTCACATGAAGATCACAAGGAATTCGTAATATGCCAGTATGTAATACATGGCTGTGCCCTCTTCTTCCATGACTGTGCGAACTGAAATGGTGTAGCATGAATCAACGTGAGACTCAGCACGGAGATTCTAGCTCAAGAGCTTGCAGAAATTTTACCTGTATGTGGCCATGTACTTGATTTTACTGGCCTTCCATTTTTAAACTAACTGCAGGGCGAGGTTTTCCAGGTTGTGTAGGTTTACTGGCATGTGCGCTGCTGATCATACACTAAATATAGTGTTTCCCAGTGAAATAAATCCACCAGGAAACTGATTCAGTTTGTAATAGTTCCTGCCTGCAGGAACTCGTAATCTGCTCCCATTTGCAATATACGCTTCTGCTACACCCGATAAAGACAATATTGGCTCGTCTTCCTACTACTTCCCTAGTGCCACCTCACTCTGTGCTTTTTTGCTTTTTTTTTTATTTATTTTTTTAAGGGGAAAATATGATCAGTCTTCCTAACACTTTGAGTCACAAAAGTATACAGCATCTTTGCAAGATTCCTTTTATACTCAGGGAAGATCTGATCAACATAGTCAATGGTGTTACCAGTGTGATGGATCCAAAATAGGTGTAAAAGAGGGAGTTGGTGAGATATGTACCTGTTTCTCTCTTTTGGCTGTGACGTTGTAACTGCTGTGATGAACAGAGACAGCTCTCTAAAGTCAGATGAGAGGAATCCTATTATTGTTGAGGATTTTCTTATATTTTCTGGGCTTGTTCACAGTGGACTATAAATAGATCTGATAACTCTTGTCCTTACACAAACTAAGAGTTAAGTCTTGTTCCCATAAGTAAACTAGGACAATACCACCCAGGATTATAAAACCACCATATAACTGGACAAATGTTGGAAAAATACTATAGAGGAATAGTTAGCAATGGTTCACTAAAAATTGAGGATACTGCTGAGACAGTGGTTCTGATAAGTTCTGTTCTCTTGCATTATTTTTCAATTTTTTATGTCTTCAGTGAAAGACTAGTGAAGAGATCTTAATTTTGTAAACATTTTTGAGTTAGGAGGAGTGGCAATACTCTAGTAGTGAAGGATTAGAATTTAAGATGAACTTTATGAATTGTAAAACTGGTTTGCAGAGAAGAGGGTTTTATTTTATAGAGAAAATACACACTATTTTAATCACGTAAGCATGAAATAAGGAAGAAGTGTGCATAGCAAAGGCAAGAAAAACAAAACAAAATCAAGGAGGAAATATTGTAAGAAATTGACTTGCTTAGTTTTGAAAGAAGACAATAATCTTAATAAATCTTAAATGCTTTTGAGAGGAAGAAAATGAATTATTTTCCAGCCTGAACATGGCTTATATTGATACAAAGGTGATTTTGTCAGTCTGGATGTTAGGAAAAGCTTCTAGCAGTGAGCACCAGACTGGATCCTCTAGGCAGGTTAAATTTGAAGATATAAGACATCCTAGACAGACCATTGCCAAGAGGAATCCAAGTCTAATTGGCAACAGAGGAAAGACTTTTTAACATCCTTAGATTCCCTTTTTACTGTGATATTCTGATGTAGCAGTCTCTCATATATATGAGCACTTTGCCCATAAATACTCTGTTTTATTGCTTCATTTCTGCAAAACTACTTTGCTGCTGCAACATGATCTCACAGATTTAATATGTCCAGCTGACAAATCAGACTGTTGTCGTGTGATAACCCTGCCTGGGTTCGCTACAAAGCTTTTTCCTGCTTTGGAATTAGGTCACAATTTTCACCTCAAGGTCTCCTTTTATTTTTATATCAGCTCAACATTCAGCGCCCTATAACACTTGGCAGTTAAAAGCGACTCGCTATTATAAAAAATCTCTGATGTTGAATCAGCACCTCGGACTGTGCCAAAGACTAGCTGTAAGCCTGAGCGGTAGAACTGTGGTGAAACAGAGCATAGAGAAATGATGAAATCTGGGCAGCAAAACCTACAGAAATCCACTTGCAAAACCCTTCTGCAAGACAAATAATGAAGTAATGAAATAACCAGCATTTCTGCAGTGGAGCTCCATGAGTGGAAAACCGACCCTAATTTTTTTCTGCACGTTAAAAAGCAAACTATGATCAATACTGAAAGCATTCCTATAGCAAAAAAAAAAAAAAAAAAAAAAAGGTTTATTCACCTCCTGTGTTTTTAACAAGCTACCAAGGCTTTCATTAGTGCAGTTGCTGATGTGTCATGCCCAGTATTCCTGGCAGACTTGTCATTTTATGTAACACAATGTGCAAGGGGAAAAAAAAAAAAAAAGGTTAATCTCCCAGTGATGCACTGGGTGTAGGAAACTGAAAAGGACAATTGTTGCTAAATACGTTTGCTTAGGGAAAAAAAATTAACCCTGACTGTAGTGGCTTTTTCCAGGATTGCTAGAGAAACTAACCTTTTCACAAGACGACATGTGAGAACTTTGTGACTCATAACACAGTCTCCTTGGAAGAGGTGATACCTTGAACCTATGGGTACAGCAGCCCCTTAGCAGTTTAGAAGACAAACGTTGTTCCTGGTGCAAGCTGATTTTGAAGCTTCCTGGAAAATTGCCTTTTGTGTGCCAGATGGATGACAATCATCTTTATTATTTCATGTCACAGAAGTGTTAAATAAAAAGTGTGGCAGGACTTATATTGAGATCATTGGTACAGATCTCATGGCCACAGAATTAGGTTTCTTAGGGAAAAGAAAGTGTTTATTCTGCAGCTAGGCAGCCAGGGTACCCTAAATAATTTGGGAATGGTGTCAATGGATTGTAGATGTCTAAAATGAAGCTGTGCAATTACAGCAGTCCTGAAAACACCTGCACTATGCACTGACTAAAAGGGGAGACAAAGGACACAAACTTAGTTGGAGACATTTTCATGATAGATTCCTACAATTAGGTGAGATAAATGCCATCTCTGTGGATTTGTTGAACTTGCCATGAAAAAGCCTTCCATACTAAATATTCACCATTCTATTATATATTTTGTCAGGATACACAATAGAGTCTTTTACACTCAGAGTTGAAAACAACTGTAAATGAAATTTGAAGCAAACTCTCCCAAGTATATTGCTGAATGATTTTCTCTTCGGACACCTTACATACCTTCTTCAAGAGGAAATCATTTTCTCATCATCATCTTATCTATCAGAACCAAAATGCTCATTGATATAAATAGGTTTAGTTCTACTGACATTCAATTTCATTAATTTATTTATACAGTCACATATCTCATTGCTTCATATATTCCATGCTAAATTCTCTCTCCCTCTCTGTTTTTTGGAATTGTCTTCTGGTCTAGAAGAAAAGAAAACAAAAAAGAATGAGTAGGAACAGCTATTGTATTAATGAGCTATATTCAGCAGGCTTACAAAACCCTAGGTATTGACAAAAACAAAACAAAACAAAACATGAAAGAAACAGAAAGTCACAACAGAAACAACAGAAATAAAATCTATCAAAATAATATTAGCATAAACAGGTTTCCATGGTGAAATGTACAGGTTTTTCTCTAAGAACAGGAAAAATAAACTCTGTAGAATCTGCTTTGATAATACTGAATCATGAATATCCAAATGAAAATTAGTCATGTGGACTTCATGTCTTTAAATCCTGCTCACTACACACCATCTCCTGTTCCAGAACATTAGATGATTTACTGACCTGATAAATAACTTCTGATCCTCTCAGATGAGGTTTTGAAAGTTAAGAGCAGCCTCACAAAGGGGTTTAAGTGTCCTACTCTAAGAGGATATTAAAGGCTGAGTTTAGCACATAGGAGAGTCAGCTGAATGGCTAAGAAAGAGATTACAAGATGTCAGTGTATAGAGCAAGGGGATGCTTTGACTGATAGGAAATACTAGATTCAAGGTAAAACCACTTCCAATTCTTGGACATCTAAGTCATGCTGTAACGTACCAGCTGTGCTCAGGCATCTCTCTTGCAAAGAGGCTCCCAAGGGTCTCTACCTTTATTTAATTGCTGCCTTGTACATTTTTACAATAACGATCAGGAGGTCTCCTCCTAATCAGAATGTGAACTGAATCAGATCAAGAAGTAGCTCCCGACTGAAGTACTAGTGGTGAACATCTAAGTCAGCGGCATTATTCTAGACAAACACTGATGTAATTTAAAACAGAATCTGAATCTAAGTGTCTCTCAATGTATTGTTTCAATGAATGTAGAAAATACACAACTGTGTTTCCTGTAAATCAAGTAGAAACTCTGTAAATCTTGCCATCAAATGGAAATTTCCCATTAACATCTAGATTATGAATTTTATGGAAAGCTCAACTTCTGAATTACAACTTTAGGTATGATGGCACTGAGCAGAATACATGTGGAAATATTTTCATTTAAGTTAACAGTGCTGGACTACTTTCTATTTTTTTTCTGAAATGTTAGGCTATGAGAACATGGGCCTATGATTCTTCATGATAGTGAGAAAATTAGTGATGCTTCAAAGAGGTGAATATCTTTAGGTGGAAAGTAGAATTTGTTGATCCCTCCTGAACTGTAATATATTCCTATTGCCACTTACCTGCTAAAACATCTGTCTGTCAGATTTGCAGGTTGATTGCAATTCCTCTTGAGAAAAGATCAGTTTTATTTTGCTGAAGTTCCCCTTGTTCCTCTCCTCATTTTGGCTCTGGACCAACATGAATTCCCTCTGTCCTTCGACTTTGTTCCTTCACCTAAGTGGAAAATGCACAGGGAAGTCACATTAACTAAGACCAAACTTGCAGTCACATTTATTTCTTATTCAAATAGTAAAGAGACTTGGAGCAATTTGACATGTGGGAGCAGAGAACAAAGCCTACCACTCAACCAGGGAGTACATTTGTTTTCTGACTGAATTGTTAAGAGAGGATTGTGCTATAACCCTTCAGGATCTGATTTGTTTTTGACAAAAAATGACTCTGCCGTGGGATCTTGGCAATTAAATGAGCAGTTCTGTGAACTTGATTCTTCATTCAGCTGTCTCTAGGCCAAATAAATAGTGTTAAGAGTATATACTGATTTAAATCATCTGTGAAGAATAACTCCTCAGTTCAAAAGCTACTTTCTCCTTCTAGTTCCCATCAGATATGTCCCTGCCCTTGACTGCCTGTCCTAAACACTTATGTAAGGTTGGTAGTCATCTCTCTATTTCTAGCTACATAATTAAAAAAAAAAAAAAAAAAAAAAAAAAGACAAATTATGTACTCTATCTTCGAGTTTGATTTGGCAATAAGCTATGAAGCATGTAGAAAACACATCTGCCCAAACTCAGTTCATCTGTTGCACAAGATGCTGGCTTTTGCCCTTTCTTGGTTCGGTTTATGGGGACTGGGTATATGGGCAGAGCACTTGGCCAAGTGCTGGGATAAATGTCATTAGCCTGAGTAAGATTAAGGTGGAGCTCATTCGGGGAAGAATGACCATGCTGAATTATAACTGCGTTGTGGAGAATTCTGAATCGACGTTTACCAGTGGTGACACTGGGCTGGAATCATCACGATTGCTGCTCTACTTGTGTCTTGCGTTGCTCTTTTGAGGGATTCCTTCCCACCTTATCTGTACTGGTACAGAGGTTGTTAGGTAGTCCAAAACCTAATTGGAGGAAGAGGTGAGTAAAGGAGGAATTTCCTGTGGATGCAGGAGAATGGCAAGGCAGCTCCACCCCACAGATGCCAATTTGGGACACCTGGAAAGTACTTGTTCTTGTAAACTATTCACAGAGCTCTTCATTCCCTCACTCAGTTCCCTGAGTATGAGGACACACACATTGTGTATTGCACAGCCAGTTGGTAGGACCAGAGAAGCTAGTCACTTCTGTTCTTTATGTTTCAGAGAAAGTGTTTGCAGGTAACAAAAAATCCCACTGAACAAAATGATTTTAATACTTGTTTAATTGTTATTGTTCTTTATGTTAAACTTACTTAAATACACTGTTTTGGGCAGGATTTGATTTCTGATTTGTCTACCACATGGTTCCTTATCGTAGCACCATTATAATTAGAAGGGCAAAAATAATAACATGCCCCTCTTTCCAATTTTTCTCCCCACTAGTAAAATTCTGTTGTGTAAGTAAGTGTATTATGAAACACAAGGAAATAAAAATGGTTATTTTGGAAAATCAACAACACCTGAGGACTAGAATGCCTAAAAACTTGGGCACAACAGGCTGCTGACATCTGGATTTTTATTTACACAGTCTTCAGTTTTGCATCTGAATCAATTTTTGAAAGCTCAATATATTTTAAGACCCTTCTTGACTGCCTAATGCTACCCAGGTGTGCATTGGACTTTGCCTTCACAGCAGCATACTTCCCTAGTGAAAAAACTTTAAATCAATTTAACTACAATTTAGAAGTTGATGCCAGCACAATAAAGCAAGGAGAAAGAAAAAAAAAAAAAAAGAAAGAGAAAAAAAAGAGAAAAAAAAAAGAAAAAGAAAAAAGGGGAGGCAGATAAGTTGATTTTAAATAGTCATCTCTATTTCAAAGCTTTTCCCAGGGAGTTTGTTTCTGCCTCTAGATCAGATCTGGGTTATTCTGAAGCCAGAACAAGTCCTCCAACCTAGAGATAAAGGTACCGCCAGCTGTGAAAGTGTGCAGGGATCTGATAACACAGGGGTTAATCGGAGGCATGCAAGCAAGCCCCGCTGCGATAGAATCAGAAGCAGTTAGACCTTTTGCACTTCAAGACGTTCTGGCACTGCTGGGAGGCTCATTTTGCCTGCAAAATCAAGCATGTAATTTCCCTTCTCCCTCACTCTCCCTTTTGGTCTGGGTGCCCGGCCAGCCTCGCGTATCGGCGGCGGTGGCAGCCAGTCTCCCTGGTGACAGCCAGGACAGACGACCCTTTTGGAGGGTGTCTGCGTGCCGGGCTTGCACTGTGGCATGTGGGTTTGCAAGCCCCTGAATTGCCTTTGCTTTCTGCGTTTGCTAGGGAAAAAGAAAAAGAAAAAAAAAAATATATATATACCAATTATACCAATTTCATCATTTAAACATAGATGTCTCAAGGGAAGAGTAAAGGGGTTCAAAGAACCCACTTTCTGAGTGCTGGTGCAAACTCACTGTGTTCAGAGAGCAGTTGGACATAGAGCGCGGGATAAGCCCCAAACATTAGTCAGTGTAAGACCGATTTGTGTGAGTCTGTGTATATAATAAATATATGTTTGTGCATCTGTCATCAGGAATGAGTCCAAGACTGTGCAGAGCCAGCAGAGGGGACATTTCTACCTGTTTTCAAATGAAACAGAGAGATTTAAGTCCCTAGAGAGCAGATTTTATTGCTGGTTTTATTTACTACTTTTGGATGTCGCTTGCTGCTGGTGAAGCTGAGCATGAATAACTTACCAGTCTTCACAGGAAACTTCTTTTTGTTTTAGTCCACTGTGGGAGAAAAACCTTGTAAAAGCTTTGAGGATTGCTGAAAGTGCTGAATGGCTATGTAGAAGCTGCAAACGTGAAGGTAAAAATTCCTGAAGTACTCCTAAAGGTTTTCCCAAAGATTTTTTAAAAAGCCTCTTAAAAACTGCAGCAGAGATCGAGGGCTTTTAAAGGAAGGGGAAAAAAAAAAAAAAAAAGGAAGAAAAAACTTTGGCAGGCATGCAGTGTCTTACATCAATCTAGCAGTCAGCATCTATGTAGATGTTCTTTCCTCCTTTTGTGCAACACCCCTTCCCTCCTACAGACCACCCAAATCCCTCCCTATAAATAATCCAAGAACTGTATTTTTCCTCCAGATTTGTCTTCAGACCTCAAAGGGAAAATATCAAGCAGGGAAAGGGGGAGAGAGGGAGAAGAGAGAGAAGAAGGGAAAGTGTGAGAGAGGGAAAGAGAGAGAAAAGGGAAAGATGGCTAGTGAATTCAAAAAGAAAATATTCTGGAGGGCAGTAGTGGCTGAGTTCCTTGCCATGAGCCTCTTTATTTTTATCAGTATTGGCTCTGCGCTGGGCTTTAGCTTCCCAGTTGTGGGCAACAAGACATCCACCAAGTCTCAAGACAACGTGAAGGTCTCTCTGGCTTTTGGACTCTCCATCGCGACCATGGCGCAGAGCGTGGGCCACATCAGTGGTGCCCACTTGAACCCTGCTGTGACCCTGGGCCTGCTGCTGAGCTGCCAGATCAGCATCTTCAAGGCGCTCATGTACATCATCGCACAGTGCCTGGGGGCGGTGGTGGCCACTGCCATCCTCTCGGGAGTCACCTCGTCGCTCCCCAACAACCTCCTGGGGCTCAACGCGGTAAGTGGAGATACTTCTGATTCCGCCTTCATATTTAGTGCAGAAATGTGAGAGTAAAGCTTTCAAGGTCCTAAGCATGTTTATGTAGATGTGTATGGTTGTGTAGGAGATAGTAATGGCTAAATGTAGACAATTTCTTAATTCCCAGAACTGGGAGTCCAGTCCTGAATGATTAAGGGTAAATCTAGGGTAAATGCAATCCCTGGTGTCAGCTTAAATATTTTATTTTATTTTTATTTTATTTTATTTTATTTTATTTTATTTTATTTTATTTTATTTTATTTTATTTTATTTTATTTTATTTATTTATTTTTTGTAGAGATGGTGCTTTCTCCCCAGCCCCTTTCCACAGCTGGAGGTCACTGTGGTCATGATCACTTTTGTTCTTGTTTAATTTTTTACCTCTAAGTTGATAAAAGGTGCCATTTGACAAACTCTATCATTGAAATCACTGTCAGTTGTGTTGACAGTGAAAGTTGAGTCCCTTTCATGGTATTAAAGGTCTCAGATAACACGTCTTGTGCCTGGGGATGCTGATTAATGTGCAGACACCGATGTTGCTTTCCCATGTGTGAACGCAGTTCTTTTTTCAATAATTAATTAATGATCTCTGTTACCACTGATTTGTAATGTGTGTTTTCCAATCCTATGGAAAAAAAAATGACAGAATGAGAGATGTGTAGCAAGAGAAACTTTGTCACCAAAGCTGTGGGCATTACCTGTTGCATTAGACTCAGCTCCTGTTTGACACAGCAGCACTTGCCTCATTTTCCCACTTTGGCTTTACAAAACATAGGGAAAAGAATGAATCCGGAGATGTAAGCTGGAGGAAGAGGTGGCAACTACACTTAGATGCAGGGGAGGGGGGAAGTGTGGGGGGGAGGAATGTTTCTGTCCTCTTCCATCCTGCTGCTCATGGCTACTTACAGTCTGCATAAAAAGTGCCTGGACTATTTCAGTGTTTGGCTGCAAAAAATCTGCCTCAAAATGCTCTCATTTTGTTGTCCCCATTTTATCATAGTAGCTGGAAAAAAAAGAAAAAAAAAGTTAAAAAAATAAAACATTAAATTAGTCCATTGTCAGAGACAGTCCTGCAGCCACAAATATTTTGCTAGCAATGCATAGAGGAGTATTATAAGTGGAAATTCTGTTCTGGTCACTTTTTTCACCCAATGCTGTTAAGTATTTTGCATCTTTTCGACAGTCCCTCTCCTGCAGGTTATTCCTGGCTATAGTTTCAGACTTGAACTTATTTGCAATATGATACCCAGCTGTAATCATACTAATACTTGGGACCTAAAGCTCCCAATCAAAGATCTCTTTATAAATCATATAGGTAAAAGAGGAATAAAAGAGGGAAGAAAATTATATGGACAAATAGTGTAGTAAATTTTTGCATACTGTGACATGGTAGTTAACTCCAAAACTAAGCCAGTGAAGATCTTTTAAAACATCTTAAAGCTGCTATTAAAAAGGTCATTCCTGAGCAGCCCAAGTGCATCCCTGTCTCCATGTTCCCTCCCTCCCTGAGACCTGGTGCCTGCAACATTCCCCTTGGGCCACCCTTTTTAAATTCTGATGTGTTTAATCCAAAACATCCTGGAGAAGAAGAGAGGAGCTTTTTTATTATTATTATTATTATTAACTCCAGAAGACTCTGTCTGTGTGTGTGATATGTGATCTCTCCTTTGGAAGCCGGTGGTGAAGGGAACTGCTGCACCGCATGGGACAGGGTATCCACCCAAAGTGGTTTCCTAGAGAGGTCAGACTGCCAGCTACCACTAAGCACAGGAGGTCTGGCTTCAGCAGAGCTGTTATTTGGTCTTCCCCTTTCCCCGCCACAAAATTTAGATGACTGGCTTCTTCCTCTCTCCTCTAATGGCCCCAAAACTGCTGTTTGCAAAGTGGTTTTCAGTGTGATCACCCCAAAACTTTCTTGTCACTGAGTTGGTAGCAATCCAAGCTATGAGGGTGTTATTTAGAGCTCTGCACAAGGGTGTTTCAGAAGAGCCTATGAAGGCACATGGAAAGGTCGGAAAAAGAGTGGGGAGAAAAGTTGTGGTGGGTAGAGGAGCAGAGCCAAACTGACTGCAGGAAGGGCAGATGTAAAGGGTCTGCCCTCAAGGGATACTGAGCCATGTGGGTCTCACCCTTTGGAGAACACAAAATGCATCACAAAGCTGAGGGGATTATTTATTTATTTGTTGTCCGTGGTGAAACCAGACCTCCCTTTCACCACGAAAGTTCTCAATACTAACCCAATTCAGTGGAGAAAACCTGTCCGGAGGGGATGCTCTGCTTCTCAAATTCAGTAACTGTTTTGTCACTGATTTTGGCAAGCTTAGAGGCCTCACAAATGAATTTCAAATATTTCACCCTAGGGTGAAAGCCTTGTTCTCTCCCACATGAACTCTGTGGAATACAATGGAATCCGTCCATTTCAAGGCCAGAAAATCCATGGTTGGGGAAAAACAGTATTTTAAGTCTACATCATGTATGCCTTGCAACTCTCTCTTTATTTTTTTTGTGAATTGATAGGACTCTATGAAGTGGTTCCCAAATATTATGACAAGCCCAGATTTTTGTGGTTGTCATTGTCAAAT
>VZSG01000114.1:396927-417216 GCA_013398315.1 Nothoprocta pentlandii | reverse complement strand
AAAGAAAACATACCATTATTTTGCCCACATTATTGCTTTAGACTGTGAAGTTTAGTCAACTAAGCATGGCAGTTGAGGGCAGTTCTGGGAAAGAAACCTTTGTATTTTTAGTCTCAGCTAAATCAAAACTGTTTGGTTTTCCAGGCCCTTGCTCATGACTCTTCCCAGAAGGGTTTCCGAGGTGCCCTCATGCACGGGCCTTGGGTGAAGGGGTGCATCAGGGAAGGCCCATGCTCATTCAGGCTCACTGCAGCAGGATGAGCTGTCCTGAGGAAGAAGCCCCTTGGGATTTCTTATGCTATGGAAGTCAGACCACCTCCCTGGGAGGTGAAGGATGCACAGGAGGGGGAAGCGAGGATCCCTGCTTGAGAAGGGGAGTTGAGCTGTATGATCTCTAGAGGTATCTTCTACCAACTCAGCCATTCTGTGATTCTGTGATTCTAGAGCAATGAAAGCAATATGATACTATTCACTTCCTAACATAACAAAAAAAAAAAAATCTCAGGTAGTTACTCTCATAGTCATGACTGGGTAATGAACTTACATTAAATTTTGAACTCAAGGTAAACAGTCTCTGCTTATTAGAGTGACACATATGTCACCCATCTATACAGAGATCTCAGTCAGTGATCCACCAACTGTGTATCTGCTATCTGAGAAATTCATTGTTGGACATTAACTAAGCTAAGTTAGCAGTAGGTCTTAGGCAATTCCGTACCAGTCCTGCACAAGTGGAGAAAAGAATCAAAACCTCTCATACAATCATTCAAGTTGTAAGGAACTTCAGGAAATCTCTATTCAAACCCTCTGGTCAAAATTGAGGCAGTATTGAACTCAAACCAAGTTGCTTAGGGGCATCACCATATAAAGCTGATCTTCGAATGGAGAAAGAGTGACAAGTTTTATCCCTAGCTCCAGTAATGCATAACAGAGAGGTTCAGATTGTCCCCAAGTACAACACAGTCAAAACAGAATTAGTCAGTACTTCTAGAGCAGCCGAGTGAATGACTCAACTGATCAATTATATGTCTTTGTATAACTTTCAGATTTCACCTTTTGTGATGTAACCCATTTTGGGGGTGTGTTTCTGGTGCTGGGGGAGGCAAACATGTCTTGTCAAAATCTTTGTCCACAAAAAGATGGAGAAGAATAGATTGTGGGAAGAATTATGTTGGAATATGGGACTGCACCTTTCATCTTATTTCCTTAAGATAATTTTTCTGTTAATGATCACGATCTGAAATGTAGCACGCATGAGACTGTACTGAGATGCAAAGAGACCAGAGATTTCCCAGTATATGCATCATGGATGAAGGCAGTGCCAGCCTTCCTCCTGCCCATACATGCTTAGCATGACCACTGGTGATCACACGGCCAGTGCAGAGGAGAAGTGCGTCACAAAGTTGATACTGGTCCCTGGAAAAAGCCAACCTATTACTAGAGTAGAGGCGATTATGGCTCATGTTTCAAGGCATATTCTGTCTATTCGATGACCAGTGAGGACCACAACTCTGACAAACAGGTAAAATAACCAGATTCTGTGATAATATACACTTCAGATCAGCAGACCACAGTAAACCAGGTCATCCAATGTTTGCCTTGGTTTGCAGTGTTTTGGAACCTGGCCCAGAGTTCTTGCTCTCACAGTGGAATCTGATGTCCCTGGCAGGCTGAAGAGAATTACACGCTAAAGGAAAGCAAAAGGTTTCCTATGATATTTCCAGGTTTTCTTTGATTCCACAGAGGCCGTCAATAACTGTGTTGATTAGCAGGGACAATGACCTCAAGTCACGTCACACGTAGGATGTCTTTTCCTGGAGGGAAAGGAAGAATATGATTTCCGCCTTTCAAAGATAAAGATTATCACAGTTTTTGAAAGTGTCATTTTGCTCTTATTGTCTTTTTTTTTTTTTCTTTTGTAGAAGTCCTTCAAAGTGAAGGGAAAGACTAAAGGCAGCTCAGTGTTTAATGGTTTCAAATGTCAAGGTCTTTTGAAATATTAACATGAAAACTTCAAACCTTGAAGCTAGTTTCTCTGGAGATTGTTAATTTCATTATGACAGAATTTATTTCTGTACCTGCATTTGGGCATATATAGATTGCTGATTTATTTACAAATACAGCTAATCTTTAATTTAGACCATCTGACCTTCCAAATATGAGATAAGGCTTTCCAGAGAGTCAATAGCCCACACTCTTAGAGCTACTATTACTTATGATATTAGTGTGATGCATTTGAAGCATATATTGTTACGTCAGAAATATGTTTCTGTAGCCAATAAAGTGATTTTTTTAAAAGGGAGTAACAAATGTAGTAAAATACCAATGTAATGATGTGTTAGGCATTCAATATGAATTTTCAGAACTTGCTATTTTCATTGGTAGCTCTGACAATATATTTATATTTATGTCAGGCTTATAGTTCTGACATGTAAGTTTTTACTCCAGGTGGATGTTTCAGAGTAGCTGATTTCAGTGTATGCTAACTGAATCTGACAAATCTGTCTATGGAAGAACTTTCAGCTCAAGAGTTATTAACCTTTCTCATAAATAGGAAGATATAAAGAAACAAATATTATTTATGTTTCAGATTGATAATTTTTTTAAAATCAATGCATTTTCTATTTTTTTTAAAAAAAAAAAAGCTAAGCAGATTTTTTTTTTCCATCTGAAGACTCAGTCCACTGTTTTGGTGTTTCTCTGGACAGAAGCTTAGTAATTTGATAATATGATGCTCTGCAATAGAGGCAAAACAAGAGAAGTGAGTTGCAAAACAGGAAAGTGAAATAATTCAACTAAACAATCTTAAGTTTTAAAAATATTCAAAGATTAATTTTAGGGGAAGTAGGCTGTAAAACTGTGGAAATAGGCTTTACACTCGTGAGAACAGATTTCAAGCACAATTTCCTGTAGTATACTTGTTCCGGACAGGTCACAATAACATTTAACTATGTTTTTGTCATATATGACCTTGCAATTTTTTAATGCAGCAGCTATGACAGATGGAATAACTCACTGATACCATTATTTTTGAGCATAAGTTTTGCAAAGTTTGCTTCCTTCTCACTTACTCTGAGTCAGCCTCTATTCTCAGTTTTTCTGGCCTGTGTCCAACCTCATGTTTTATCCTATACTGCATATAGTGACATTACTTCTGCTTAACACTAAGCCTTCAAATCCAGACTTGCCTTTTCCTACTCAGACACTGTTGAATATAGGAATTAGAAGCAGAATTCAAGTCCTTTCTTCTTTTTATTAAGAAAAAACAAGCTGAGGACAAAAAAATGCTTGGCTGCACATGTCTGTTGAGATATCAGACCTCATGAGGTTTATCATGCTTGTTCAAAGACAGGTAGGAATAGCAGATAACATTTTTCTCCTTTTCTCCATCCAGCTTTCAGATGGAATCAATGCAGGCCAAGGATTAGGTATTGAAATCATTGCTACCCTCCAGCTGGTGTTGTGTGTCCTCGCCACCACAGATCGGAGAAGGAATGATGTCTCGGGATCAGCACCGCTGGCTATTGGACTCTCTGTTGCCTTGGGACACCTTCTTGCTGTAAGTTTTCTTTCTCACAGTGGAATATGAAATATTTGATCTCAAGGTGAGCCAATGAAGGCATTTAGATGATTGGTAGAACTTACTAATCCTTCTTCTTTGCAGAGTGACCTTGTTTATGCAATAAGCCTAAAGCATATGAAGCTCCCTTATGTCCAAGCGACAACTGATGCAGTTGCACAGATGAGACAGGGAGTTGCTGTAGTTGGACCCATTTACTTATTAGGACAGAACAAGCACTGTGCAAACAGTTTTCCTCTGAGATGAACTTGGTGGGCTGAACAAACTGGTTCTGTACATCTAATCCATGCTCCTAGCTGCTGCACACATTATCATGTCCTGTGTAATACATATGCTACCTCTGCATTGATACCTGACCACTGTTTCTCTTTCCACCTCCTAGATTGATTATACTGGCTGTGGAATTAACCCAGCGAGATCATTTGGTTCAGCGCTGATTGCCAACAATTTTGAAAATCATTGGGTAAGTTGAAGAAATCGGTTTAGCTTGTAAGACAGCCTGTATATGTGAAATTACAGGATCAGGAACATATTAACACACATGCACTAACACAGTAATGAGTTAATGAGCTATCATTTCTATTATATTTAACAAAAATAATTCTCCTTCCAAAAATAAGTCTCTTTCTGGTCCTGAATAAACCCAGAAGATCACAGCATCCTGAAGATGATAATTTGTGTTCCAAATAGTTCTGTTGGTTTTATTTGATTGATTACATTCAATGATTTTAGTTGTTTTAAACCAGAAAGTTGCATTGCACAAAATCTTGTTTTGGGTAGTTATAGTTTAAATTGATTTTGTATATTGCTACTACTTAATCTGGTAAACCTTATTTTAGGAAGGCTCTTAAACATGTTTATAAACCATAGTGATGCAGGAAATATTTGGAAGCTAATAAAATATTCATCTGCTTAAACTTAAACGTCTACTTACATGTTTTCATGGATGAGTGCACTGCAAATACTATAGATTTTGATGTTATTCCCTATGGTCAAAATAAAGAATTTTATGAAAGTTTACTTATTTCACTAAAACTCACTAAACTAGGCTAAAACTAATATAAAAGTCCTAAATGAGCCTATGTTCTTCAGTGTTTAAAATGTAGCTCTTCCAACTCTCCTACTCAAGATTTTTTCAGCCATTTCAATAAATATTCATGGAAATTCAGTGATAGCGTAATTGGACTATACAAATTTTGGAAACATGTCATTTCAATCGAAATTATAAAATGAGGGCACTGGGGAAATATTGTCATTTGTCTCCCACTTACAAAATTCTATTGAATTACTGAGTTAATATAGCTAAGTTAATATTCTCAGAAGTGTGTGGAAAAATTGTTTGGCTTTGGAGGAACAGAGAGAAAGCAGGAGAGAGAGAGATATTATTAAATTTATTGTATGTAATTAATATTAAAATAATAATGCTACGAAAAGAAAGAAAAAGTATTTTCAGACTCAGATCTCTGACCATTCAGATCCGTCAAAATCACACATTGTTTCTAACAACACATTTATTAGCTCTCCCTCCAATCTTTGCTTGCCTTACATGATTAGACTAGAATTTTTAAGACTATCTCTAACTAAAGAGTAGCTAGCAGTTAATTATGCCCTTAATTGGGTCATCGCAAAGTATTACATACTATATACATTACATATACATACATACTAATATATTACATAGTATTACATCGTACATTTTATGTAGAAAACCTCCAGAGGAGGTTTTTCAGAACAGTTTCAAATGTACTAAAACCTAAGGAACTAACTGCATTTGGCAATGTGTTTCAGATCTTCTGGGTTGGCCCAATTATTGGAGGAGCAAGTGCTGCCCTCATTTATGACTTCATCCTGGCTCCCAGAAGCAGCGACCTGACTGACCGTGTGAAGGTGTGGACCAGCGGCCAAGTCGAGGAGTATGATCTGGAAGGAGACGATATGAACTCCAGAGTTGAAATGAAGCCAAAATAAAGAAGGACAAAGCGGGGGGGGGAAAAAAAGCACATTCATTTCTGAAGATTTTATCAGTGTTATAGACTCTGTGTAAACCAGCAAGCAGTACTTTTTTTTTTTTTTTTCAATTCAATATGGTTTCCCATTTCTTTTTTCTCCCAACCTTTATGACTTTTTTTTTTTTTTTTTTTTTTTTTTATCTAGGGCATTTCCATTACAAAGTTTTCAGGCCAAAAAGTCATCAGACCTTTTTGCCTGAGCTAGATAAATGGGATTAAAATGCACCACTTCCTTCACCACCACTCCGTTTTCTGGTGTGTACAGTGTGGGTTGTTATTCAGCACATCACTCAGCAATGATAAATAGTTCAGATGACTGGTCTGCTTGCTGAAAGAAAAGATATCAAGGCAAAGAGCCATCTGTACCAATTATAGTGGTTTTCTAACCAATACTGGAAAAAGTATTTTTGCAAAAAAAACAAGGAGATATCAAAAGCCAGCACTGTGTGTGAAAAAAATATCTCTTAATTATTGCCCCAATACATTTTTGGAAATAAAAGGCCATTAAAAATATTTGGTTTTTTTTTTCAAATCAGTCCTAGTATTCTGTATTATTTATGATCTCCAAAGAGAGATCAGAAATGTGGTTTAGCAGGCCAAAAATCTCCAAAATCCCAGACTCCTTTTACATTTTCCAATATCTCATTCTCCCTGAACCTGCATGCAGTCATATGAGAATAAGGAATAAATAACAACAACAACAAAAGATATATGAATTCCTGGGAAGTAATAACTAGAAGTCAATTTGGAGAGCAGTGGTAATAACGGCACCAAGAACAACCTCCTGCCAATATGTAAACAGGATCTGATTGTTCCTGTGCCTCCTCTGCCTTTGTTCATCTTACATAATTTAACTCAATCTTTTAAAAGAAGACGGGAAGAAAAAAATCCCTTTCTTCCTGACCCCATTTTAATAGCTAGTACTATGAAATTCAGGGACAATGGCTAAAAGTATGTGCAGCATGCTTTCTATGAGGGACAAATAAACACTTGTGTGTAAGTCCATTTTGGGGTTGTTTCTTTGTTTTTTATATATTATATATATATATAATTGTTTATATATATGTTTTATACAGAAAGCCTAGTATACTGTTTTGTAAGAAAATAAGAGCAGAAGACAAGTGGAAAGAATTACAGAAGTGTTGAGGAAAATAAATGACACTGGAAACGTAAAGAAAACTAACAATTCTAAACAATGTGGGCGGCTATTTTCTGTGGTCGTTTTTGTATGTGTGCTACTTTCTATTTTCTGAGTAACCTATAGGAGTAGCTGGTCTTTTATACTAACTGTAGGATATAGCTAAAGCAAATCGGTGCTGATACACTAAACAGTTCTGCACTAAACAGTTTTACATAAGAAATGAGGCCTGGAGAACCTTTGTGAAAAACTATATATAGACTTACCACTCAGACAAGGGATAGTTTGATGGATGTTTCTTTTGTAGAGAGGCAGTGTGGACATGAGAACCCAGAAAGACTTGAATGAGTTAGATCAACTTGAGTAATGCATAATGAAAAAAAAGTCAAAAATCCAAAACACCAGCAAAACAAAACAAAACAAAACAAAACAAAACAAAACAAAACAAAAGAACTTTTTTTTCTTGCCTACATTATCCCATGTATTGTTAATGTAAATATGGCATGACTGGATTTTGGACTGGCTGAAAAAAATAAACAATATCAGTTGTGCTAATACGTGAAATGCTTGTGATTCTTGATTTTTAACCTGCCTTGCAAAATACTGCAATTGCCTTTTCCATAGCATCCTCTAGGATGAAAGAATTGGGAATACTACTTTTCTAGTCGTGACTGTTTCTTTCATTTGATACTACCTTTGAGGAAAGTAAGTTTTTCAATATTTTAGAGCAGATAAAGCTTGCCCTTGCCTGTAGGTAAGCTCCATCAAAAATGAATATAGATATGGAGCAGCATATCAGGATCTCATTTATTGATTTATTTATTTAAAATATTTTTTCAGCTTTATTTCCTGCTATCTTAGTGTACCCTGTACTCAAAATTAGCCCCTTTTTACATCACAGAATTTATCATCCAGAATAGTTAGACAAATCACCAAAAGTAAAGAGTTAGTTCCAGCAAGATGCAGATAATTTAACACTTGCAATAATGAAGAAGCTGGTAATTCGCATCATGTTCTTTGGTATACTTTCTGTACAGAGCAATATCTTCAAATGTTTTCTACCTCTCAAAGTCCAAAACATCCTGAGACAAGCAATGCAGCCTTTCTATTTGGTGTGTGATGGGTCTATCTCATACTAGCTGTGATAGTTGCTGTATATGATCTTCGCAGTACTAAATTAAATAGAAGGAAAGATGTACAATCATTGCTTCAGTAGTGAAGAAAAGAAAATTGCCAAAATTCAAAATAATTGACTTCGTTAGCATATTTATTCATGGTGATGTTTAAACTGGTTGTCAGCTTCTAGTAAAGATTCTTAGAAAATAAGTTAAAATATCGCAGCAAAATTCCAGGCTCAGACCCATCCATTCCCCTTTCTTCTATAAGAATCTTTTAAAAGTGTTTTTAAAAGTTTTAAAAGTGTTTTTGAACTACTTTGATCCTGAATCAAGAACAGCAGTCTCTAAACAAAGTAAGGCTGTAGCTACTAATAATTTCCCCTTGCTTGGCAGAAAAATCTTTGTTTTGTGCTGGACAAACACACTTAAAAGTTAGCAGCATTCCATTAGAATATTTGGAGGGTACCCAGTAAAGGAACCAAAAGCATGAAGCAGCAGGTATCAAGTCTCACTAACAAATGCCAAGTGGACAAATGTCTACTGTTTATATGAGGTCATCAAGAATCTCTGCATACTCTGCTTGAATTGAAGAGGAAGCTTTCAATGGACTTGTTTAAAACAGCTCCCCTGATGTATGTGTTAGTAGTTCCTGACTTTTGGACAAATAGACCATAGCTTACCCTGGTGTTTCCTGGGAATGAACCTGCAAATTTATCACATTCTAACAGGAAAACATAATAAAGGGCAGATGCTTCCACAGATTAACCAGGTACCACCTGCCATGGTCTTAGGATCCACCCTGCTGGGAAGGCCATGGCACGTGAAATAGTCGCACAGAGTAGCTGCGCAGATGCTCAGGGATGAAAAACTGCAGGAGAACATTCCACACCATGGGAACGTGGTTGTCTATGTCCTCTCAGTGGTGGAGCACTTCCTCAAGCACTTTTGGGCCTTCCCAACTAACTTTCTCTTAAATATTTCCTTGGCTAAATTGAGCAAGGCGAAGGTGATTTTCTTGGCCCTGTTTAGTCTGAGGACCAGCCAGTACCCCTGCAATAGAGGACATCTGCAGTGCAGATGTACCCATGCTGTGCTTTAGACAGCTGATAAAGACTCTGTTTTTCGTGTGCACACTAGCACAACCAGTTTAGAAGAAGTCTAAGCAAGCTATCTTTAGAAGCAAATACCTACCCCACCTTCTTCCCCTATTCCCCCTTGTAAACAAAGCAATTTAATTTTAGATTTCACATTGCTCAACTTCATGTGGAGCTTTAGCATATGCAAGAAAAGAAAGGCGATTCAAACATAACATAATGACAGCCAATAAACCAGGAAGCTTCCATTGTCTTTCCATATCCACCAGCTGCACCAGTCACAATTCACAGCTTAATGTTTTTTAAAAATTAAAATAACACAATAATACTAATAAAGAGTTTCTCATAGTATTTCAGGGCCTCCACATTTCAGCATTTTCCCTTCTTGTATCCAGATGAAATTGGGACATGGCAAGTATCACACAATAAAATCATGGCTGAGTAAAGAATATGGCTGTTAGGGTTCATTTGAGGTTGTGTTCCAGTAAACATCTGTCAAGCATTGGCATGAGTTTAATTTTTCTCAAGTTTGGTGTCCTTGGAAGGATGATTTTTCACATACATCATTTATTTGAAATAATAGAAAAAAAAATGCCCAGAATTCCTTGTGGGCAGAAAAGTATTATTTAATGGACTTTCTGATGCTGAACTGTAAAATCAAACACCTGTTTAAAAGATTCGTCAGTAAATAAATGTTAATCGTCTCCGTGATCACATCACCTTATATATGGCACATTTGTCATATGGAATTTCCTAGAAGGTTTATTACAATCAATGGAAAACTCCCACTGGCTTTAAAGTTTGGACCAAAGCACCACTGGATCTCGTATCCTCTTCTTCAAAGAAAGTTTTCTGTTTATCTCCACAAATCACATCTGGATAGGTGTAAGATATGCATAAACAAAACACACCTCTTACTGTTTCATTAAAAGGAGAAAAGTTAATGAGTTTTTCCAGTGTTCTAATACTTACTAGTTATTCATCTAGTCAAAACTATATTTCTGTATCTCTTTGTTTTCATTTATTCTGCCATCATATTATTTCCTAGGAATTATCATCCTCCCACACAGAACATAAAGCAAATGTTGTTTTCAAAGCACATACAAAATTTAAGAAAATTAATAAATATTCCCAGGTTTTAAAAACATGATATGTTTTAAAAATATGATTTTGTTCTGAAAGACAGATTAATTTATGGTTAGTTTCTTCTGAGGCAGACATCTAGGACATACTTGGAAGTGGTTTGGCTCATCCTTAGGTGCATAAACCTCCAGTTAATACTGGGAATGGACACAGCCAGAATGTTTTCCGTAGATGTTTGTATTCCAAGCTGGTTTGCCTTGATACATGTCTATGTCTGATTGTTTTTTTTTTTTTTTTTTTTTTTTTTTTTTTTTTTTTTTTTTTTTTTCTGCGTCTTTGACCTTAAGAAAACCTTATTAACGAACTGTGTTCCTGACCAAATCCATACAGCCCTGAATGCCTGCTTCTGGTTATTCCTATTCTCCCACACCTTGAATATCTCTCCTTGGGGAGAAATGGGCAGAAAATAGAAATTCCCTCACATTTCACTTTGGTTAAACTACAATATCATATAGTTGGTCAAAGTGATATATCTTTTTGAATGAATCCTCACGTTTTCAATCATTTCAATCTTTGCGTGAGACTTATAGATTAAAAAAAAAAAAAAAAAAAAACCCTAGAAACATAACATGTTCTACTTTTTATGATCTCCTGAACTTCCTGATTTGTCATGCTCTAAAATTTGCCATGAATTGCCTTCATTGTGCCATTTCCTCCTTTCTATTTCTATTATTGTGTTAGGGCAGGAATTAAGAAAATGGTGAAAAATATTGCAGTAATGATACCATTTGCCCATTTCTGGTAGCATTTGTAGGGGCTTACTTCCACTTTCTCTTCCTTTCCTAAGCACTTTCTTTTTAAGGTCCTGAGAAAGACCTCTAACAGTTAAAAGTAACCTCTCCCCCACTAGCCCTTAATAAGTTTCTACAAGGTGCATCCTTACTCCAAGGAAAAAAAAAAAAAAGAAAAAAAGAAAAAAAAAGAAGAGGGTTTGTCCATTAATTCATGTTTTGCCGTTGAATGCAAACAAAGCAATGTTCCCTGGTGCTTGGGAGACAAACAGCAGCTCTTGGCAAAGAGGTGGCTGATAAGTGCAATTGCTGGAAACAATCGTAACTTTTTTTCCTGAAAAGTAAATGGAGCACTTGCAGGTAGCAATCCGGCCAAAAGGCGGATGTGACTATAAAAATGACAAGCTGCAGTTCACACTTGCCTTCCCTGGGGGATCCCCAGCTTTTCCTTGTTGCAATATTTCATATTATTGCTTAATCGAGGGGAATCTGGCATGAATTAAAGGAGAGGAGGGGGAAGTGACAGATCTGTCTGATTTTATATGCTATCAGTGTTGTATGGGAAGAGAAGGCACTTGTACTGTGACTGTATTTTCTGTCCTGGAGCCAGATCTGATTTTCTCAAAAACCCTTCCATACTGTTCTAGGAGTGAAATAAGATCTAAATTATATTTATATCTGGCCTTAGCCTGTTTTCCATTGTCCCAGTAGTGTAAAACATCTTTAGTGATACTGGGAAGCAAACACTGTTATATCTTCTATGAGAAAATCTGCTCTCAGTTCTGGCTGGTTGTTAGACAGGTGAGCAAATTTCATGCACTTTTAATTTGTAGGACTCAGAAAAACTATGACATTTGACATTTTATGTCTGTTCTGAAGCAGGACTAACATGACTGCTGTTGGTGAAGCCTGGAAATTCCTGCCAGTGTGCTTTACCAATGGATCTTTAACTTTGAAAGTTTTATTCCTTGGTAATCCCTTTCGGCCCCTTTCTGCTGATCTTTAAAATATGCTTCAAAGACTCTTTCTTAGAATAGGTTATTGATGAAGGAGACATAAACTGACAGAGATTTATTCACCACAGGTGAATATTTGGCCTCTAAGGTAAATTTTGTTTTAATTCTTGCCATTGCTGAGACTGATAGTTTTACTTCTTTCTGCATTATGCTTTGTTTATTTAATATATGTAATATTTTATGAATCCAGGTTGACACCCCATTTACATGGTTTATAGATGAAAGACAGGGTAGAATGTGAAAGATGAAATCAGTTCACCACTGGAGAGAAAAAAAAGGCCTAAGAAAACTCGCCTGCTTAAGAGACTACCAAGAAAACTCTTGCCATGTATTGCTGGGAATGCTATCCGAAGAGGACTACAGTACTTGGAATAAAACTTTTTATCTAAGTTATTCCCTAAGTAAGGAAAACAAAACAAATAAAATAAAAACAAAACAAAAATGAAACAAAACATAACACAACATAACAACATTTTTCTAGCTAGAAATCTGAGGATTAAAATTAACAAAGACTTGGAGGCTCAAAAGTTTGACCTGAGTAAATAAAGACACCTCCAGTGGGCAGCATTACATGTAAAGTCATCCTCTCAAAAGAATTTTCTAATTAATAGACTTGACAGAATATAATAAATAGATACTGAATACAATTTGTGGAAACATAGAATAATTTAGGTAAGAAAGGTCCTCTGGAGGTATCTAGTCCAACCTCTACCTCCAAGAAGATCCTGCTTCAGTGCTAGGTCTGATTGCTGGTGACCTCATGAAGTTTTGGCTGTCTTCAGTAACGGAGATTCAACAATTTGTGGATTGTTACTGTTGGAAAAGAGAAACCAGCTTTTTTTTCCTTATATCAGGCTGGACTTTCTGTTACTGCAAATTGTCTCTGCTGCCTCCTGACCATTTTTACTGTGCATCTCTGAGAAGCATCTGTCCCCTGCTCCTTGCAATGGTTTATAGGCAGTGGAAACTGCAAATTTGTGTCCATTGGTATCCGCTTAGCCTGATTATTATTCAGACTAAACAAAACCATCTTCTTCAGACTCTGCTTATAAACTATGTGCTCCAACAGAATTTTTATGACCATCAGTTGAAATGAATAGCAGTTTGCCAATAACTTCCTTGTACCAGACAGAAAAGCTGGGCAAACTATGCCAGATGTAGCTTCATGAGAGTCAAGTAAAGAGAAATCATTACACCTTTACCTTTGTGTCTTCTTGCAAAGTAGATATCTTAAAATTAGCCAGACAAATCACAGCCTCAGTTCTCTTCATCAGCTATAAAAGGAACTGAGAGTGACCAGCTGTATCATGGAGACTTTCACCACAGATTGCTAAAATCAGATGAGATGAATCCCACTCTTAATTCTGCTTCATGCTGAGTGTCATCCAGAGCTTCTGTTCTCCTCCACTGGCAGACCAGAATATGCCAATCTGCAAAAATCTGCACCACAAGGCAGCTTTCTAGACTTAGACAGTTCTTGAAACAATATGTCATGAGTGCGTTATTTCCCTATCCATTATTGAATCCTGGCTTACTGAGAAGGGTCTAACCTGTTCTTTTAAGCAGCAATTAGCTACTTGCACAGTTGTCTGTATGTAGCCATTACCTTTCGGCCAACAGAAATCAAGTGAGGTGAATGGCAGTTTTGGTGAGAAGCTAAGTACCATTGCTGTGGGTCAGGTGTGATTTTGGAATATATTTTTTCCAGGGGCCTTTTCAGGTCCCCTTTTTTCAAGTACCCAGTTTCTGGCTCCGGACTGAGCTTCAGCAGTAATGAAACTGTATATGAGTAGACTTCAACTTTAGGCTTTGAGGGACCTTAGAGGCAAAGTAGACTCTGTGTAGACATTGAAGTGATTTAGGCACTTCAGATGTGAACATTATATTTATGTTCCCTTTCAAGTACTTTGACTTGTCACATGAGGACGTTTCATATGGCTTTTAAAACATTTTGGATTTCTACTGCATCTGACCTTCTATCAGAATATTCAACATGGTTAATTATTATTTCAGGGTTTTCACTGTATGAACAATAACCTCTTTCTTCCCTTAAAGGATTGTTTGTCCAGTTAGTCAGTTTTGTCCAATATTGTTAAGGAGCCTTGACTTTGGCTTCTTGATAAATAATGGCTGTTTCCTGAGCCCATTCAAACATAGAAATCATTGTTAAATTTTAATAATGGCCTTAGAAATCTGTGAGGTTTCACCAGTACACATTTATTCCAAATATATGTAAGGGCAATCATGTTTAAATGGTCCTCAGTACCATGGGCTTGACTCGAGAAGTTTGCTTGAATATTTTGCATGCATAAGGAAAATGGAACAAAGACAGAAGAGTTGCATGGTCTGCAAGCTGTAATTAATTGGCAATATCTGCAAAGTGATAGCTGAAGTATGGAAAATACAGTGTGATCACACCCTGTTGTTTATGGAGTGCTATGTGCACTGTGACAAGCCAGATTTTCAGAGGTGTACAACTTCCATGTGATTCAGTAAAAAGCATGCATGTGTAGGTGTATAAACTTTTGTGCATGTGTTTATACATATGGAAAAGCATGCATGTGGGCCAGAGTTATATAAAATTACTAATGAATGTGTGGGGGACTTTCTTTTCCAACTCCTGCTCTGCCTGTGAAGAGCTAAGAGCTAAGGCAGTTCTTAGGTAAGTTTTGAAAAAGACTCAGACTGTGTTTAATACTGTATTCACAGGCATAACTTGGACAGATCTGTTCTATGAAGTTTCTTTGTTTTGTAAGCTTTTATGGTGGAGGGGAAGACCATCATTCATCTGTATTCTGCAAATTTTTCAGATGGAATCACAGAATCCCAGAATGGTTGAGGTTAGAAGGGACCTCTAGAGATCATCTAGTCCAACACTCCTGCTCAAGCAGGGTCACCTAGAGCATGTGGCACAGAATTGTGTCCAAGCGGGTCTTGAAGATCTCCAGGGAAGGAGACTCCACTGCCTCTTTGGGCAGCCTGTTCCAGGGCTCTGTCACCCTCACTATTACAAATGTTTCCTTAAGTTCCTGTGGAACTTCTGGTGCTTCAGTTTGTGACCATTTCCTCTAGTCCTATCACTGACCACCACTGAACAGAGGCTGATCAAATCCTTTTCACTGCCTCCCTGGAGGTATTTACAGACACTGATCAGGTCCCCCCTCAGCCTTCTCTTCTCCAGGCTGAACAGGCCCAGCTCCCTCAGCCTTTGCTCATATGGCAGATGTTCCAGGCCCCTGATCATCCTCGTAGCCCTGCGCTGGACTCTCTCCGGCAGCTCCACATCCCTCTTGTACTGGGGAGCCCAGAACTGGACGCAGTACTCCAGATGTGGCCTCACCAGGGCTGTGTATAGGGGAACGATCACCTCTCTCGACCTGCTGGAGACGCTCTTCTTAATGCACCCCAGGATCCGTTTGTCTTTCTTGGCCACCAAGGCACACTGCTGCCTCATGGTCAACTTGTTGTCCTCTGTGACACCCAGATCCCTCTCTGCGGAGCTGCTCTCCACAAGGTCAGTCCCCAACCTGCACTGGTGTCCGAGGTTATTCCTCCCCAAGTGCAGGACCCTGCACTTGCCCTTGTTGAACTTCATGAAGTTTCTTACCGTCCAGTTGTCCAGTCTGTCCAGGTCCCTCTGGATGACCGTGCAACCCTCTGGGGTATCAGTTACTCCTCCCAGTTCCGTACCATCAGCAAACTTGCTGAGGGAGCACTGCATCTCTTCATCGAGGTCATTGATGAATAAATTGAACAGGGTTGGACAGAGGACTGACCCCTGGGAGACACCACTAACTACAGGTCTCCAACTGGACTCAGATCAGATGATTATATTATTATTTTTTATTATTATTTATTATTAGATCAGCTTATTACTTATTTATTTTAATGTTTGAGATGAGATATTGTTCAACTACTCTGGAGATGTGCTTTGACTCCCAAGTTAAGTAATCTAAGTTTAAGTATTCGCAAGGCAGAGTCCAAATGTAATTTTTAAGCTCTCATTAAAGTCAATGAAAGACTACTCGACATAGTTCATGAAATACGAATATCACAGTATTAGGGTTTGCTGAATAACTGTGGAATTCATCAACAATATTGACTAGACATTGACTTACTAAGAGGAATTTAGACATCTCTCTCACATGCATTTACCTATACATACATATCTAAATGTTAGTGTCCTAATCTGCAAACAGAACACCAACATAGGGCCTGCAGTTTTAAGCAAAATATATATTTAAAGTAAGTATTAATTCCAGAGCAACCAATAACCTCCCAGGCTACAGGAGAAACCTCAAACTTCGGCACCTAAAATCTCATTCTAGTAAGAGGCTCAATGAAGTCAAGAATTTATGGGAATGGATCTTCCATTAAACATTTGCACAAGATCATTCCTGTCTTCCATTGTGCTGCAGTTTAATTCCTTAGGAGCCCAGCAATGTTAACAGGAGTCCTTGCTGCTTTATGCAGTTCTGTTTAAGGCAATCCTCAGAGGGAGAGTAGTTAAAGAAAACTTCATGCAACCTGGGGATTTAAAAATAGAAGTAGATGGCTGGAATTCTGCACCAGCTGGGCTGCAGTTAATAAAAACTCATGAAAGATTCTAAGGTCAGCCCTGCACTGTGGGAATGAACAAGCTACGGTGTGTTTGAACTAGAGATTGAAAAATGAGCCATGGCAGGGCCTGCTCTTTGATTCCTTCTACACTTGTAGAAAGGTTACTCTGCTTTTTTCCCTCCACCTGAATGGCCCAGAGCTGGGAGTGAGTTTTCCGCACTGCAGAGAACATCCCTGGTCAAAATACTGTCTCTTTTTTTTTTTTTTTTTTTTTTTTTTTTTTTTTTTTTTTTGCCTATTTCCTTGTGTCCATACTCCAGAACATTTCCATACTCTTTGATTTCAGATCTTCATTAGCATTCATCCCAAGATGATTTCTCTCTCCCCTGCCTACACTAGAATAACTCACTGGCCAAGTCCCAGTTATGTTAAGAAAACCCTGATGAGGGTGGATTTCACACCTTTGTCACTGCTTTACTAGGAATCTGTTCTCTCTGCAGCATTTTTTTTCCACATTTCCCACCGTAGCACATGTTCTGCATCCATCACCACAGCACACAAGCAGGGATTGGGCTGCTCAGACCTCAGCCTTCTTGCAGTGCTTGTGGCACCTCCTGTATCTCTGATGCTTTCACAGTTCTTTGGGTTTACTTTATCCTCCAAACTCCTTTTCTAATATAGAATTATTCTCTTATCCCTCCTTTTAATTCCACTTCCTTTCCTATCGTTGTTAAACATAGTAATACCTATTGGGCAAATGACTCAAGCGGGTAGTTGGATTTAAGCCTTGGTTGCTGAAAAGAGACATTTGGGAGTTAGTAGAATTAATAGGTCAACTTTTAGGGTAGAAATGAAAGAAAAGATGAGGATGACTGCCAAGAGACTGAAATACAGGTAATCTCCATAGAACAGTCTGAGTAAGACAAGACAGTTATCAGCAACCTGACTTTGACAGACATTTACCATTTCTTCCTCCATTTTTTTTTTTTTTTTAATATTTTTCCCCAAGCTTTTCCTTTTAACATTTGTTACTTTGCCAGATATAAGGCAGTTCCAGGTTCCTGACTCCAAGCCTCCAGGCTCCCACTAATCACCCCCACAAGAGCTACAGGAAACAATATCAGGGCTTGAAGAATCATTAGAGAACTCAAGACTGGAGTTTACAGGGGAGACTGCCAGCAGATGGAAGAGGAGGAATCTAAATTTGAATTATGTGGAGGTGTGAAAGAGCAACATCTGGGGCTAACAGGGGTGGAAGGTAGTGCAAATAGCTGTCTTGAATCCAGTCTGTCCCTGTGAGGCTGATTTAATCCTTGATATGCATAGCATATGCCTTCTTTTAAGTCCTCTGAGGAGGAACAGCTGTTATGACATAAATGGAAGATGCTTTCACTTAATTTTCCTTGATGATACCTCAAGATCATGGCATAACTGTGTTGTATAATATGAATATTTTACTGAGAAAAATCCTCATACTCCACATAAAAAAAAAAAATTATTTTGGCTTCTGAAGGCTCTCTAGTCATTAAAGGCGCAGAATAAAAGAAAGACTGAGAGAATAGCTGACGGAGGAGGATAGGGAACAGACAATCCTCTTTGGAGGCAGAAGAAACTAATAACTTAAATTTATGAAGTTCATCTAGTGTTTCTTAATATGTTCCAGAAAACAGACATGATGTATATAAAAATGTATTAATATGCTCACTGTGTTTTGATTTGCTGCAGACAGCTTTTAATGGTGCTGTACATTCACTTATCCTGGATCTGCTTCTTAACTCCCTTGTTAAAAATTTCTTTAGCCTTCAGAGAAGTATATCTTTGACCAGGACTATGTGTGAAAGCCTATTTTTTTTCTGTAATGCTACATTCATCGTTTTTTGTTGTTTTAATTTATGACAGAAGAAGTATAATCATTAAATGTAAATGCAAATGTAAATGCAAATGTAAATATAAATATAATATAAATGCAAATATTTATTTAAGTATGAAAATATATTTATATATATGAATATATTATATTCCTATTTATCAATATGCATATTTAAATATATATATAATATATATTTATATAAATATATAAAAACATTTGCATATTCTCTTTTATTCCTTGTGCTTACCCATCCCTCTCAATAGAAACTGAAATGCCTTTTAAAACTATTCTGGAAAATGAATGGGGACATAACATATGCTTAACTAAGCGAGGATAGGGCTCACATCTTATCCAACAACTAGCAAACACTTGGTGAAATGGTAGTGGTGAAACATGCACAATTTACTGATAGATCAGTTTACTGATAGATTTCTGCAAAACATTTTTCCAAAAGAGGGCAATAAGAAACTGAAGACCATAGTGTGTCAGGGCTGGACCCGAAGCCTGTTAGTCCTTTGCACACCAGTTCTGATGCAACTGGGGAGCATCAGAAAAGCACTACATATAGAAGCTCCATTATTCAGTATGTTGCTTGCTAGTGTTACAAACAACACTGGGCAACACACCTCCATGCCTGAGCTAAAAAGGGTGCAAGAAATCTAAAATCAGATTTACTCCAGTAAAAGAATCCTGAAATTCTTTTCTCTGGAAATTTGGTCAACTTGGGACCCAGCAAGCCTGGCACAGCTTTCTCCAGTAACTTAAAAATAAATAAATAAATAAATAAATAAATAAATAAATAAAAAGTCAATTTCCAGTTGAATTGAAGCCAAAATAAATGATGACAACTAGGCTGTGCTGCAGCTGTGTCTGAAAGACTGACAATGGTTGAGGTGGGAGAGGGAGGTTGGAAGAATGAGACCATCACGGAGGTATTGCTGCCTACGCAGATAAGTCATTTGATTTCAATCTTTGCCAGGCAAAGACTTACTGTAGTGGAAAGTGCATTGTATTCAGACTTTACAGCTGCAGGCATATGAGACAATTGTTCTCCCACAATGTCTGTTTTTATTACACATGGTTCCTTTGAAAGTTTCTTGCAAAGCATCCTTTTTGTGCGTGTGTGTGTGTCTGGGAAACTGGGATGAACCAAACATACTGTGGCTCAAAGGAAGAGAAATTCCCTTTTAAGATAACCAAAAAGCATCCTGATGAGGCTTATTTCCCTTGGAAAAAGATGAGTATGGTTTGCTAAGCTGAGGGAAAGATGCCACATTTTAGAGTTCTGTTCATCCAACACTTTGAGGTTTCTCCCAGGAACTGTCCTGTCCAGCCCTTTGAGGGCAAAGGATAATTCTTCATCTCCCAGCATGACAGAGAGACTCTTGAGATACAGGTTTCCCTCCAGCCTCCTCCTTCTTCTAAAGCTGTCTCCAACAAGGCGAAGAGATCCTTTGACTACTTGACAGGATGCTTTCAGTGCCATCCAAGTGCAATTCTTGGATTAGCCCTTCTCACTTGGAAAGGGAATGGCAGCCAACCTACCTCTTTACAAAAGTTTCCCTTGTCCCTTTGGCATCCGGAGGCACAGCGTGTTGCTAATCAGTCTGAAGGCCCATGTTCTTCAGACATAAGGTCCTGCAAACAAGCAGAATGGGGAGACAACAAGACTCAAGTGCTTGCCAGGTTATTCAAATAGAAGCAATGTACAGTGTGTTTCCTTCACCCAGACACCCCCAGATTGGACAACAGGCTGTCTGCCTGCAATAAATATATCCAGCAGAGAAGGGAGTGGAGGAGGGAAGGGCTTTCTTTTTGTATCATCAAGGCTTCGGACTAACAGAAGAGAACATAACAATTTTTTTTAAAAAAATTATTTAAATATTTGAAACAATGTAGGAGTTTTGGTTTTGGTTTTGTTCTTTTTTTTTTCTGAACAATGCTTACTGCTAGTTTCTGAAAGGCTGTCATTGCTTCACAGACATGAAGTGTAGGAACTGGTGTTTCAAAAAAGACAAAGGTTCTCTTGC
>VZSG01000114.1:344365-393375 GCA_013398315.1 Nothoprocta pentlandii | reverse complement strand
TGGCTTTGAAATAGTAAAAATGAAGGAAACGTTTGTTGCAATGTGATGGCAAACATTGCATGTAAGTCATTAAATAAGGGAAAGGAACCAGAGGGATCTCAGAGAAAGCTGCTAGAATAAGGAAGTTGGACAATAAGACTTCTGAGAGAAATCATAAAGAACTGAGCATGTGATTCTGGAGAAGTGGTAATTATCTGGGAATGGCTAAAAGAGACTACAAAAACAGACCAGTGTCACTTATTCCTTGTTGTCATTGCGGGCAGAAGCAATGCATTTAAAAGACATTAGGGAGGGATTAAATCAAATATTAGGAAAAAACTTCATAACTATGAGAAAAAATAGGCGGTAGAATTAGCTGCCAAGGGAAGATGTGAATCACTGTCAGTTTAAATCTTTGTAGCTAAGCACTCATCTGTGGGAGAAGGGTAAAACCTATGTTGCTGTACAGTTAGGAAGGGGTTTAAACTGATCAATTACATTAGCTACTACTATGACTGGAGTGAGGTTTGCAGAACTGCTCTGGGTAATCCCATGGCCTATATCTATAAGGAACTAATAAAGCAACCTCTACTTAGTCTTTTTCATCCTGTTTAGCCTTCATTCGGAGGCATCAAAACACTAGAAATATAATAGTGTAGGTAGAGAATATAAATTCTGATAAGTTCAGCTCCAAAACCTACTTTTACCCCAGCCAGACAGTTAAAATGATATGTTCTTGTAACAAAGAGAGGTGCAGAGGCACAAAATGAGCTTAAGAGGCATCAGAAAGAAATGCAGTGATGAAGTATGAATATCATTTATCACTGATATCATCAACTATTACCTGAATGGGCACAGTTTGGCATGGTCTTAGGAGAGGAGATATATCTGAGATGGTAAAGCATGAGGATATGCTTGGTTGATGTGGAAATATGCTAGGATATATGGATTCAGTTGTGGGACAATCTCTTCTTGAGGAGTTTTACTTAGCTTATTTGACAATAAAATTTTATGGGAAAAACACGAGTTGGATTTTGTCCACAGATAAACTTTGTGGGCTAGTTTCACTGTTATCACTAGTCTGATAGATAGCACTTCCTTTCTCCTCTAGTGCAAGCATGGTTAAGTGAGAAAGAGGGAAAGAGGGGAAAAAAAAAATTAAAAAAAAGTGGAGTAGTTAAAACAGTTTTTTTTTTTTTTTTTTTTTGCGCTAATTTAATCTGTGACCAGTCTACTGAACAATGAATATGGTTTCAGGAATGTATAGCCTTCAAAATTAAAATAACCTTTCTGAACTTTCAAGAAAGGCAGTTCAAACTTGTATGTGAAAAGGCACCAAATCTAATGATTATTTGGAAAACAGTCAGGGCCAAAATGCATTCTTTCCCCAAAACCTTGAATCTAGATTGTGATACTCTTATCTAAATGCATTTACACACTTATACCTATTTACATATTGATATATTTTATATGTATTATATATATATATATATTTATATTGATATGTTTCATTTTTTAACTCCAAAGGAATTATACTAATGTTTCCCTATTCTTAACAAATCGGCTGTGCTCAGAAAAAAATATGGAATATTTAGTTTTGTAAAGAGAGATTACTGCTATGCCGTTTCTTTCCTCAAATAAGAGGATGTTTTGCACAATAGTCTAGATAAATACGATTTCTACTCTCTTTGGCCGGTCTTGAATAACCCTTTATGTAATTGAGATAACAGTATATAATCAGTCTAATAATATGTTTCTTACTCTTCCTATTACTACTATAACCAATATAACCAGAACCCCTGCTTTTTTTGGTCCAACATTTTACAGTTTAAGGCCATCTGTAGAACACTAACCACAGACTTAGGCTTATCTGTGGTCCTTGGACCACCATGGGAGAACCTAACTCATATATCTTACTGCTGCTAACACTGCGTGGTACACACCATACACATTACATGGGAACCACTGACCAAACTCTTGGACTAGTTTCCCTTGCAGTCTGAGCTCCTTTTCTACAAGGCACTGGATAAATACGATTAATGTGTATTCTGGCCTGTGAAAAAAAAATGGTCTGATTTCATTATATTTCATATTTTTCATTAATAATTTGTATAAAGAATAATAAAATTTTACAATAGTATAGGAGCTTCTTTTTGCTGAGGTGACACTAATATCAGAACTAGATATTTTGTCACTGTTATTTCCACAGTAAAATTGGAAATGGAGGCACAGAGGCTACTGAAATTTTCTTGAGTTCATAATATCAATCATTACTGTCATTCAGAAGAGGCAGCAATTTAGTTGGCATATAAATCTGAAACTTCACAAGATGTCTTAGAATGAGGAAAAGTTGCACAATCATGGCCAAAATGCAAAACTTCTCTCAACACAATATCATCTTCCTCCAGCACTACAGTTCCACAAATCTTTCAGAACAAGGTTCTTTACACATCTTCACTCCATGAAAGAGATCATAGGAATCCATATGGAATGACAGCATTTAACTTGTGAGAGGTAACTTTCACACAATGAGGTTCATATTCTCACATACAACTGACTATTTTTTTAATCTATTTGCTCAATGACATGGTAGCTAGTGCCAGCTTATCATTTATTTTCTAGGAAAAAACAAACTTTCAAAAAAATACTGGAAGAATATTTGTTGTGAATTCTAGTTTCTTTTAAAAAAATAGGGAAGAATTAAATCCATTACTCTTTCCAATCCAAATGGGGAATGAATTAATGTAGCAACTAATAGACATTACATACTTATTTTTTTTGTTTGTTTTCCCCCTCTGCTGCCCAAATTCTCATTCTATGAAAGGCTATTTAATTTGTCCATGCGTGATGACAGATCCATTTACAGTGTACTTTCTAATCAGTTTCCTGTAACTGTTAAAATCCAATGAAGTATAGGGAACGGGGCTGGAATGGACTCTGAAATTTCAATCAATTCATGGCCTAGCCCCAGTAGTCTTGGTCACCACTCCTGTAGATGTTTATCTGGTCTTTTTCAAAAGACCTCCAAAGATGGAGACTCCACATTTTCTTTTTTCTCTCTTTTTTTTTTTTTTTTTCCAGGTCTTTATTGATTTCAATGTGAGAGTTTTCCTAACATCTCCTGCAAAACTTTCCTCTACTAGCTTTAACCAATGAATTTTTTTGTCCATTCTGCTATGGACAAATTTATTCACGTCTTAAATGCCTTTTTATAATACAGGCCTCATCACATCTCCCTTACACATACTTTTCTTTGGACAAAATAATTCTTTTCTTTTTGACTTTTCTCTTTATTTTGCAGTTTTCTCGCCTCTTGTCAACCTTCTTTCATTTAGATTTGCTCTAGTAGATCTGAAGTTGTCTTGATAGACAATTCAAAAAAAAAATCGTAAAAATCATAGTCTTCTAACTCTGTTCATGTGACTGTCTAGCAATGTCAAGCATTGCTTCAAGTAGGTAAAAAATGACACCTTCATTTGTACTCAAAAGAAAAAGCCTGTCCTCAATCCAGTAATATTCGAGGCCTGTTACCTTAACTGTCAAATGCTTTCCTGGATAAAAGGAAATTAGATTACTTCCTTCTTCTGATGAAGTCACTAAATGAATACAACTAGTAAATAATGATGGGTGATGATTCACTTCAGGACCATTTTTAGATTTTGCAGGGTCTACTTGAGCAAAGATTAAACAAAAAAAAAAAGAAAGAAAGGGCTATTCTAGGCCATAACATAATGATGCTTCTGTAGAGCTGTAAAAAATATCATATAGATATATATATATTTTGCTAGAAATAGTTTGCTTTTTGTTTCAGCCAACTTTTCACTTAAAAAAACTTTTCACTTTTTTGGACTAGATGATCTCTAGAGGTCCCTTCCAATCTTAATATTCTGTAATATTCTGTAATATTCTGTAAAAGTGAAGTAAAATTCCTTCACTTTGAAGATGAAAAAATTCAAAGCCTTTACTATAGATTCCAGTTGACAGTTAGCTTTGGAAATTAATGTTTATTCCATTCATGTATTGATGTTATGTCCAAAACAGATAAATTAATGGAGATCAGGAAACAATTGAAAATTGAAGGTTTCTAATGGACTATACTAGAAATTAGAAAATGTTCTTTTGTAGAACTGCTGAGAAATAGAAAGATATTTTAAAGAACATTTTATTTCACCTTTTGGATTAAAAAATTGATTAAAATTTAAGTGTGTTTATTGGGTTTTTTTTTGCAGTACAATGGGCAGTTAATGGTGGGCATTAGACAGGAGCTAATCAATGGACAAGATCATCAAATAATAATTCAAAGATATTCCAAAGGAAGACTTTTGTACTCCATAATTGCCAGAATAAAAAAAAATAATTCCCAATACTTACCTACAAGTAAATTAGCAGCCAGGGCATTGAATTGCAGCCTGAAATTTTCAAAACAAACAAACTGAAGGGAAATGTTTTTACATATAAATAAAGGAATCAAACGAAATAAAGTTAGGCTAACTTCTGGCCATAATGAAGACAAAGGCAATAAAAGCACATAATCCTTCTATTTTAACCTATATTTTTCAATAACCATCTGTCTTTGAAAAAGCTAAGTAGTCTGTCTGGATCATTCTTACATATGAGGAATATGTGAGTTTGTTTTTTCCTATTTGTGCCCAAGAATACTTTCATTTTTCCCCTCCTTAAGATAGGTTTTAAATACAGGACTGAAATGCCAAAATTTGTGTGTGAAAACATCACCTGACATTCCCTAGGTAGCCGCAGGGCATGGTTTCAGGTTTGTTTCAGCAATTTTTGCCTTGTCTTAAAATGTAAGTCTTCTACCAGGGCTGCCTTCACATTATCCCGACCATATTTTACAGGATGCAGTGAGGGGGACCAGGAAGCAGAACTGCTTGGGGGGAAGAAATGTTTATTCCTAGTCTGAATATGCCTAGTCTGATCCTAGTCTGGATCAGCTCCCTGCTCCAGTTCTCTATCATGCCCACAAATAGCTCTGGCGAGGAGTAGGCAGCCCAAAGAAAGTCATAAGGGGAGAGGAGAGAGGCACTGAAGCTAACACTGTGGTGAAAAGAAAAAAAAAAGAGAAAGAAAAAAAAAGAGGAGAGAGAGAGAAACTGTATTCACATACAGCTCACATACAGAATCTATAGCCTTAGTGCCAAGGTGGAAAACTTATCTCAGTGGAAATAAAATCAGTCAAGCATGCTGATATACCCTTCAAGTATACAAGTGCTTAGACATGTTTGACTTAATTCTCAATTTTGATCACAAGTTAATGTTGTGTATTGTGCAGGCTTTATTTTGCTTTTTTTTTTTTCTTTGGAGGGGGAATGACATTTATTAAACAGCTTTATTTTTATTAAAATCCATCTGCTTATTTCATAAAAGGTACAAGTAAAATGATCACCATTTGCACCGCATTCCTGAGGAAAAAAAGAAATAATAATAATTTTGGCTTTACACATTTTTGATCTTCAGTGTTTCATTGCTAAATGCAAGGCCCTATTTCTAAAATTCTTTAGAGCTCTGAATTGTCTAAAGTTCTCTGGTTTGAAACATTGCCTTTTCCCTGAGAAACTAAACATTTAGCTGTCACGTCTGCACAACAAAATTGCCTATTCTTGGAGTTGTGGTTAAACGACTTGGGCCCAGCCTTCCTCCCCCATTCCTCCTACACCTTCCTTCTGAATTTTAATAGTTTTAAAGAATTGTCATGGCAATAAGAACCCCTGGAGACAATCTAGAAGATTGAAGTTTCCCATTTATTCTAAAAAAGATTTACCTTCAATATTGCAACTTCACCATGATGGCATATGCCTATGAATTTGGCCATGATCAATCTCAGAAGAATTTAGTCCAGTCTCCATTTTCAATTAGTTTTGTCCTTTTTGATGTGAATACCTTCAAGACAAAAGGTTAATGTGTCAAAGCAAATTTTTGCTACTTTTTTCTTGATGAGAATCCCTCACAAATAAGAAGCAGTAGCAGTGCCATCTCAAAAGATTGACTATTTGGCTCAAATTGATTCCTTTTGCCTTTGAAAGATCCCTGTTTCCTAAGTGTCCATAAAATAAGTGCTTGTTACTATCTTTTTAAAATAAAATTATAAGATTGTGAAATATTTGTTTGTGACATTAGAAATTCTTTCAATTTTCCAGTGTTATGAGCCAGCTTAACCTCATCAATTGCTGTGGAAATGCTCTTCAGAAATACTGGGCCATATCATGATGTTTAATGTTTCATTCTAGTAGTGAAATGCAGCCCCTCTAAAACATTTGGGGTCAGGAGTCAGGGTCTATCCTTGATTGTTGGAAGAGACAGTTCCATGTCTCATGTAAACTGCTATAGTATCATGGTCAAGGTATCAGAAGACATGAGTTTGAGTCTTGCTTAAGGCAAATGAGATGTGTATTAATGACTACTGAGTCCTTAAGGCTAAGAGGAGATGAAGATATCCTAAAGTAATTATACCCTTGTTTTTGAAGGCTTGTGAAATTTTACTACTCTGTTCAGTGAGGTCATCTGATTTTTGTAGAATATTTTTGCTTCCTTCTTTCATGGTATCACAGCCCTCAGTAACCAAGTAGGTTGAACTGAGTCCTGCCAAACCATGCAGATTTCCATAGACATTTTTCAAAAATTATTTAAATAAAAGAGCCACTTTCACCTGCATTGAATCAAACAATCTGTAACTTTCCTTCTTGTCACATTAAAGGAGGTGGTATTGCTAAAAAATGTGGTTGAAAAAGAGTATTTTATAGGAGTTTGGTTACATTATTCTACATAGACCCTATAGTTTATATAGAGTAAAAACTGCAGAAACAGGGCTGGAAAGGGTGAGATGAGACAACAAACTACCATGAAAGTAGATAAAATACTTTACAAATTAAACAAGTTGGTAACAGAAGATCATGTAAACTATGCTGCAATGAGTAGCAACCAAATCCTTGAGAGAACTGTACAAATGTCAAACTTTCAACCTGGGGGAACATATGAGGAGAAGCACATTTTCTTCCCTGTAAATTTGATCTTTCCTCTGTGGCTCTGCCATCTCAAAGGGAAACTGCCAAAGCTGGAAGAACCTAGCAGAGAAGACACATGCACTAAAGAATATGTTGATCACTGAGGAAAAAATAAGTGGAGAGAAAATATAATAATTACTGATATGATGGTTGCTTCTACTCAGTGGGAGTGGAACTGCAAGGGTGGTGATATTCCAGACTGAAAAAAAAAAAAAAAAAAAAAAGTGGATAGAACATAGAGGAAGTGATAACTTGTCTTTGTCTGTGGTTTACTGGTCCCTCAGATGCACTTTTTGGTGAAGCTAAGAAGCTCCAAGTTATGTAAGTTATAGAGGAATTTTTTTTTTTCCTTTGATGACCCAATAGTCATTTTTAAGGGGAAAAAAAATAGAAAGAATTATAAGTCCATTATTTCATTTTAATCATACTCTTTTCCTTAATCACAAACAGCTGGAATTTTTCACAAACCAGTGGCAATAGGAAGAAAGTCATTTTGCTGGAATGTCTGCACTGCAGACATCTGCAGAAATTAATGGAATAGAATTGAAAAGATACAAAACTCAGGTTTTCCAAAATGACCAGTGATTGCAAGTGTTCCACTGTAGTGAATCTCAGCATATCAATGTTTTTTTCTCTACAAAATGAAAACCTTTTGAAATGTTTAGATACACAGGACTCCTTATCCACTCTGGTACACCAGAAAAGACTGGAAAGCAGTAAGCAATCCCTTTTTTTTATTAGGCATGACTTCAAGACTTCTACAGTTATGAATAAGCACTTATTTTTATTCAGATGTGATTACTGAAACAGAAATTTCTAATGTGAACACCAAAAATTTACTCTTGGACTTACTTTGCTAAGACATGGACCATAAGAAGTTCATTGCTGTGAAATCTGGAGGTTGCTCACATGAAACTCCACTGTTTATGATTCTATTTCAAGCAGCAGCCAAAACAGGTGTGTACTGTATGACTTCTAGCTCATTTATGGCATAGTCTGAGAATATTACAGATATTACAGAAGCTAAGGTCCCTCCAGAAGGTGCCAAGAATTCCCATCATCTTGGGAATAATCACCCAGCTCATCCATTCCCATGTTTGAACATGTAGCAAGGTCAAAAGTGTGGAAGGCAAGTTAATCTCAGCTTAGAGACTTGTTAATATTCAGCTTCCACTTTACTGTACTGTTACGTCACTTCTGTGGAAAGAGATAAATGCTCCAGATCAGCAACTGAATAGAAGAAGAAGAAGCTGAAAAGAAGGCAAAGGATGCTAAGAAAGGCTGAAGAAGTGAAGTCTGACCCTTGCTTTGGAACATGAACTGTAGTGTCTTATTCCACTGTGCATTGTACACCCTGAGCCTTGCAGTTCTTGTAAGTAATTATATGAAATAGCTGTTTAATTTATTGTTCTTCAGTAATGGCACAATATCTTCTTGAGCAGATGGTCCTATAGAGCTCTTCTTTGCATAACTGCCTTTCCTCTTTATTTGCTTTAGATTCTCGTTAAACAAAGCAAAATGCTGTGTAAAGTGTGAACAGCAGCAGAAGGGACACATGCTGCAGGATCTGTGTACCAATGCTTTGCATTGCTTTCATATCACACTCACTAAAAAGAAAAAACATTATTGGCATTTTTATGCAGACTTTAAAATATAGTGACAAAGAAGAATAGCTGAGCTTATAAAGGCATTTCTTAAGCAAATGAATTCTCAGTATTTATAATTTCATCTGCTTTTTCTTTTTTTTTCTTTTTTTTTTTTTTTTTTTTTTTTTTTTTTTTTTTTTTTTTTTTTTTTTTTTTTTTTTTTTTTTTTTGGTAATAATGGCATTAATATGTCAGCATCTGAGATGCTACAGGTAATAAATAAGTTGAGCCAATGGGGAATCTTAAACTAGAATTAGAAAAGTCCAGTAACTTTCCGTAGAAATAGCCTCTAGAAATCCTGCTGATATTTTACTGCTTCAGGTAAAGGTGAGCAAACCGTAATTCAGGATCACACCAAAGCCAGGGAAGGTGCATGAAAAGTGCAGGAAAGATATTACCTTTGCTTTAGAGAGCAAAGACATTTTCAGCATGTTCCTTTTATGATCCTTTTGCTATATCCTTTCATCTTCCCTGGTAATCATAATGGAGAGACTGTTCTCTGAAGATCATTTTGTAAGGGGGTTGCACAGTAGCCAGTTTCTGTGAGTCAAGAGAAACACAAATCTATGAAAATGCTTTTAATTGGCATGGTGCTATGGTTGTAGTGTGATCACAGAAGCACCATTGCTCATGAGCAGACCGTCAATAAGCAGTGTGACCACTTAATAATATTACTGAAAATATCTGTAGGAACCGTCTCCGTCTACCCTAGAATTAATTTCTTCTACGAAATTACACTTCTAACAGCAGGGTCTTAAGACAGGGGGTTATGTGTAAGTGGATCATATAAATCTCCTATGTGCATTTGTATATTTTATTATAGCTGAGGATAGGCAAGCAACTGTCATTTTGGCTAGAAAAAGATGGAAAAATCCATCTGATTTCATTGTTGGTGTAACTTAATAGTATAAATTTATAGTTTTCCCTGGAAGAGTTGAAGTCAACTTTTGGAAAGGTTTTAAATTCTTAAGAGGGTGACTTTCAACTTCTTTAAATTGAGCTTTTCCATTTTATTTACTTTATTTTCTTCTATTTTTTGCTTTCATTGCTTGAGTGGTAATTACCGTAGTGTGAAAAGAATGCAAATGACATGAGAGAAAACAGAAGAAAAGGAACATTCGAGCAAGATTTTTTTTTTAATGATGCTATGAAAAAAAACCCATAATACTTAAGAAAATAAATTTTCTTTCCAATGTGTGGTTTTCATGTCCATCTTAAGAGGATGGTCTGGCTTTTTTTTTTTTTTTTTTAATGACTTGGAAAATACATTCTGACAAACTCTCTGACAAGACTAAAGATTTGATGGATTTTCAGTGGTTATGCTTAGCCACAGCTTCATTTAATACAGAAACTAATGTATGCAACCACTGCAAATGTATCTTCTATTTGGAACATACCATTGCTTACTTCATTTGCAGTTTTGGTCTTAGATATCAACAAGAAATTTCTTGTATATCATCCTTTGGGAAGAGCATGCCAAGAAAGAGGGGCAGTGGGGACAGCACCAGGCATTTTGCATGGATCAGTAGGACTGGTCCCGGCCAGAGAAGACCTTTAGTGCCCTCAGGGGGCTGAGAGCAGCTCAGTTGGGGTGATTTCTGCTGAAACCATGCTTCCTTTATCACATCAATTCCCCTTTCAGTTCTTCAATCTGGAAAGCACTTTGTCATGCTGGTGGGAACATTGTGAACATGCAGGTGACATTTCTACATGACAAAGTTCTTAAAAAGGTGCCTAGTGTCCAATGAGTTTATTGCCCAGTTTGATGAGACCTGGTGGATTGCTATTGATGCTCTGAGAATGCAAACTAGTTGGAAAATCAGGGATCATTAAGGAACTTCATAATATCCTGTCAGTGATGATGGATCAGTAGATAACTTGGGAAATACCTAGCATGGATATACTTAGAACAGGATCTGAATGGGAGTGAGATAAATCTTTTCGCTTTAATTTGCCTGCATTCTGCCATAGCAGTATTTGGTCAAGCAGTAGTTAGTACAGAGTTGAACATAAACTGTGAGAGCATCTCTTAAGTTTAAGGCTTCTCGGAGGACGAAGAAATAAATTAGACCCTGGCCCTTGATCAGCCTCACCTTTTTCTTTTAGATGCTTGAATTCAAGCATTCTTAAAAGTTTGGAGACCTAGTAAGAAAAAAAAAAAAAATCTGGACTGGTGAGCAAGCCAAATTCTTTGCTTTTACCATGAACTAACATTTCAGTGAGCAAAGACAGTTTTCACACGCAAAATAAATCTAGTCTTTTTCTTTCTTTCTTTCTTTTTTGCCAAGAAAAATAATTTAGGACCATGGAAATGGGTGCATTTCCTGTCTGCTGAGATTTTTCTGGGCAAAATTCTCCAAATCAAGAGAACACTATAAATGGGATGACTGTCTTTCTTTCTTCTTCTTCTTTCTTCTTTTCTTTTTTTCTTTTTTCTTTTTTAAACTTCTTTTTGCAACAGTTTCTATATACAAAGGGAAATGAGTGTCTCAACATAAATGACTTTCCTTGTCCAGGATGAGTATCAGAAGAGGAAGAATAAATAAATGTTGGCATGAAAAGAGCTATCAGACGAGTCATCTGCCAGTTTTGCAGGAAAACCTAAAACTGAAGTATCAGGGAAGCAGAAAAACTCTTTGAAATAAATATATGTGCATATATGACATTTCTAACCAGGCCCAAGAAGGGCAAGGGCTGTACAGTGAATCCAACACTCTCCCAAGGAGCAGGCTGGGTGCCTAGTGTTAGCCAACAAGCAGTTCAAAAGATCTGCAGATCAGCATGGGATAAACATGTTAACATGGAGGAGAAACATCGCTTGCTAGAACCATTGTGTTCTGCCCTCTGAATGACCCGAAGGCAAACTAGTTACTCCCCCAAATCCCTAAATATTAATTGTACTTATGTGGAACAAACCTGAGCCATATGCCAGCCACCTGTTCACTATGCAGCTCCTATCCTTGTTTTATTTCCTCTCGTGCATGTGTGTTTATATCCATATACGCCTATAGACAGTGCACTGGCACCCAGATCTTGGGAACAAAGCTGAGCTCAGAGAGTCACTGACTGCAACCAGTCTGTGGAGATGGGAGACAGTAGCTACAGCTGAGCAAAGCACAAGATGCTTATTTTGTGCTCTCTCCCATGGTGATCTGAATCCCTTCAGGTTCTCTTTTGTTGTCCATATAAGCAATGCCAATTTGCTTATTATAATGTAATCTCATTATTCTATAACCTCATTATTATACTACAGAGAAATCTTGTGAACTTTTCAGAATGGATCCTTAGCTTCCTTTTCTAACACCTATACCAATAGAGAACTGCTCTAATATAAATCAGAACAACTCAAGAGCTTTTGGCAGAGTTCAGCTAGATTCAACTGCTGAAATCATTCAACATTTTTTAGAGGAAATAGTCTCTGTCAGCTGGCAGAGCTATATGGCATTTTCACTGCTAAACCCTAAATCAATGCTCTATGAGTTTAGTGCATCCTTGTTAGCTGCAGAAGTATAGACGTGGACTCAATGGCTCATTTGCAACTTCTTCCTAATCACCTTAAACTCTTCTCACTATAGGTTTCTGGGAATGTTCATCCAGAATGTGATTTTATAGCTGAGCTGAAGAAAAAGGAAGTCGAATGTTTAAAGGACTCAGAAAAGCATGGAAATGCAACGCCAGGTATGCACAAGTGAAGGCTGAAAGGAGTGATGAAGTGAGACCCCACTAGAGTCAGAATGCAGCAAGCTGGCAATGTGCACTCCCTCTCCTGCTATGAGACATGGAATGTGCTCTGTGTATAAATCAAAGAATTTGAATGCCAAAGAGCCTGAATGATTTATATACTGTCCCACCAGGTCCTGGTGATCTGGTCAGCTCTTATTCTATTCCTCTTTCCTTCATTCCTGTTCTTTATTTTTTTTCAATCCTTTTTCACATGCATGTATAGGCAATCCATCCACTCTTTCTCCTATCCATCAGCTTTTCATAGTGATGAAATAGACATGTCTATCAATTCGTCTAGTGTTTGCAGGCTAGATCTCTTCCCTGATTGTTTACCTTGTGTATGGTACATAAGCCAAAGCCTAGAGTTTCATAAAAGATTGATTTCTTGTTAAGCAGTCATACCAAGAGTATGACTGTAACCAAGTCATAACAAGAGTAACGACTTGTTATTTTGTTTGGCCTTATCAAAAGCCAGCAATATTCTCTGTTTTATTTCTTTTGAAGTGCATATATCAAATATATCTATATAAAATACAAAGTTCAGTGAATAGGAATAGGACAAATTGAAAAGTTTACTGTATGTCACCTGAGAAAAGAAGGGAGATTTTTTTGTGGGGGGGAGTTGTTAATAGAACCAGTCATCTTAAGAAAGACAAGTGTTAGTTTCAGCACTTTTCTGCTGCATTTATCTCCTTAATAAATGAGATTTTAAGAAATGTTGCAAGACAAGAGCTGAATCCAAACTCCCACAAAGGACTTTGACTGCAAAAGCTGCTGTATTTTACTGTTTTGACTGGTTAAAGAATACAGCCTAAGCCTTGGAGGAATCACTGAGAGGTAGGAAGGTTGCTAAAGGGAGATGAATATACAGGGATGGGAGGATTTGCTGTTTTTATTCCTTTGCATTCAGGTGCATTTGGTGTACACACAGGTGCCTGCATGTGATTAACATCTAAGGTTCTACTGTAATTAATGGAGATATAACAATATACTTGTTCATTGACTTCAACTATAACTGAGCACTATCATGTTCCTCATGTGAAGGTTTGCTAAACATTAAAAGTAGGACAACCCTTTAGTAAGTGTCATAGCTTGTTCTTTCTTCCAGTTCCCCTTTCTTCCCCATTTTTGCAATACAATTCATTTATTATTGAAGTATACCTAAAAAAAATCACCTTAATCTAAGATGAGTCTAATTTAAGCAGAGTAAGTAGTCCTCTGGAGTTGTGTATATATCCCTATAGATTAAAAATTAATCCTGCACCATTTTTATAAGAAATGTAACTGATAAAGAGACAAAGTTGGAAAGACAATGCTTTCATTTAAATCAAATTAAATTTTGTTTAAAAATGTATTTTGCTTTTTTTTGTTTTTGAGGTTGTAAGAGAAGCTGGGACAAGCTACTGTGCTGGCCAGAGGCAGATACTGGAGAGACTCTTGTTTTACCCTGCCCAAATATCCTCTTTCACTTCATGAAGGAGCCAGGTGATGTAACAGAATGGCTCTACTCCTATTTTTTTTTGTCTCAAGTCTGGGAACTATGTTTCTTAAAAGATGGCTCATTGCAAACTCCTGCCCCAAGCTGAAATAAGGGCATTGCTGGAAAGATTTCCATGGAAGCTGAAAGCATTTGGCAATTCTCAGGTTTTAAGCAGTATCTAATTGAATATAATCTCATAGTCCATGATGAAACCCAGACACTGAAATCAATGGAGCGGCTTCCAGTAGTTTCCACAGGCTTTGGAACTGGCTTTTTGGGCAACATTTCTACAGAGCTCATATGGGGGACGTCTGGGTCAGAACTTAAGCACATATCTTAAAAAGATTTATGCTGTGCATAATGTGGAATGAAATGAAAGTCATAGAAATGAATAATGTGATTTTTCTTTAATACCAAGGTCGATGATACAAAACAGAGTTTTGTCATTAAGATAGCGTATATATAGGGTCAAATGCAAGACTGTGCAAGATAATGTGGTCTAATATCTTTGTGACTGCTTACTCTCCCGGTGACTTTGGCCAAGAAAAAAAGTGCAGATGAAAAGAAGATCTTCCAGGAAAGGTCTAAATTTGGCAGTTCCACCAGAAAAAGAAACTGGAAAACCTAACCTGTGCCTCACCAAACACATGCTAGTTATAAATGAGGGATAAGGAAAATTCCTTTCATCTGTATAGCTTCATTTCCTGCTCTGGATTCTCTTATTTATCCTTCCTCTGACTCAAAAATCTTTCTTTTTATGGAAATGGATTACCCTCACAGAACAAACTGCTATTCCAGTCTCATCTCCTAAGAATGAGTAAACCCCAAGGAAGGAGGTGTGAGAAGATGGTGCACTAGAGTGGTGGATATTGAATGAAGCAGGTCTGATGGAGCAGTGCCTCACAATCTTTTTCAGTGGGCATCTTTTCCCTCTGTAATATCTTCTTCACCCTTTTCCAGCTCTACCTCTGTCTCCTGAAGCCTCTCATTTTTCCCCATGGTTTATTTCCAAGTCAAAGTTAAAAGTTATGTACTTGAATACTTTACTGTCAGCATACAAATATCTTATTAACTCTGTACGATGCTAATGGTCCTCCTGCTAATGCTTTCATGTTAACACAACTTCTCTTGTTCTTTATTTTTTGTGGTCTTTTCTCATTCTTGACCAAAAAAAAAAAAAAAATGCTTCTGCTTCAGCGGGGCTAGTGAGAAGGAATTGCACAAAGAAAGGCTGGTCTGAGCCATTTCCTTCCTACCATATTGCTTGCCCAGTTGAAGATGAAATTCCATTTGAAGAAGTAAGTTTGCTTAAGTAAATATATGAGAGTGATTTGCTTGTGTTATAGGATCCTTTTCTATTCCTGAAGACCCCTAGGAAAGGAAACTCAGTTGAAACTGAAATATTTTTACTGAGTATGGAATGCATTTCAAATTTTGCTCTGGTCTCTGGAGAATTATAAAATATATTTTATTATTCAGGTTTAAGAGTGGAATAATTTCTGTTGCAAATTCCATAGAATTCTGCAGCTCTGTTGAACTTGCTTACAGATATATCAGCTAAAGATGAGTCCCAAAATCTTCATAAAATACAGATTAAGGTACTTAAAGACCAGTCATTTAGGTGATTTTATGGCATCACAGAACTAGAGCAGATAAGATACTTTAACACCAATATTTCATAATCATCAAATTCTTAGTATAAGAGGGGATACTGGTTTCTCATTCTGCCTTTCATAGTTTAATTTAGTTCAGCAAGGAAGCAGAAACAAAATACATATGTTCCAAAATCCATATCTCTGTAATGCAGATCAGAAACTGACCTAGTAGTTCAGTTGAATTTTTGGGCTCAGTGATATTTAAGATTTATATGTTCCGGAAAAAAATAGTGCTGGATATAATGAGTACACAGAAATACTGTTCAGATGTGCTTAGCTTGAAATAACTACTCTTTCAGAGAAAAGAAGCACGTTTGAGAAGTAAATGCTGTGTCATTTAATGAAAAAAAAACAGTCTTATTGGTCTTATGTGAAATCAGTGTTGTGAGTGGGACTTACTGTCCTCTGGCTACTTTGAAGTAAATTAGAAATAACTTAGTGGAAAGAATCAGAAAAAATATACACTGGAGTAAACACACAGAAAGAAGGTGGGAGTTAGTCCCCACAAGCTGAATGGGATTTGTGTCATCACACTTTAAGCAGTTAAAAATTATTTTTCTAGTCTAACACTAGAACTGTCTTTGAGACCAGGCTTCACTTTTGACTTTATTAGTAGTACAAATACCATCCTTTCTTTTCCAACACAGAGGAAATGAAAGTAATATTTATATCTTATTTGATGAAGACCATTGAACATGCTGCAGAGAGTTTAGCTCATATGGTACTGGAGATATTTCTCTTCCCGATGTTTTTTTTGTACTCATTACTATCATGCTGTTTAACTTCCTTTCTAGTCCCTGAGCCACAATACCTGCTGCCTTCTGTAAACAAACACCGCTGAAATGTAACTCATGATTTTTTCCCCCCCTTTCTTTTATTGCTTCCTTACACTTCTGGTGTAAAAACAATCATAAATGACTTGAATTTTTTTGGCAGTAGCCCACGTTTTATTTTTTTTTTTTCCAGGATTGTATTAACATTTAAGCAGTCTCATACGCTATGACTCTGTCCTTTTTGTTACTTTAGAATCACCTGATCATACTCATCTGCTTACACTTAGACTGCTATTTTTTAGATACCTAGAAATCCTAGGACATGTGAGTGAAATAAATTCTAGACAGTATCAAACTTATAATCACAAAAGTGATGGTTAATACTCAAAACCAGGTGAACCACATAGCTATATGGATGTTAAGATATAGAAACATTGAAATTTGGCCCAAAGTACAGATCATGTGGGATTAAAGAGAAAGATCTGGACAGAATTTTCATTTCAGTTCTGCAGCCTATGTATTTTCTGTTTTTATGTATTTTCTATTTTCTGTTTCCTTGGATTGTGATTGAAGTCAGCTCATTCTCACTTAAGAAGTATGATTGACTTTTAGGTCAAGTAAAAATTAAGTGTGGGAGTAAGGATGAAGAGATAAAAAAATAAAAAGACAAACCTCAAAATAAAAGAGAAAAATAATATAAACTACAAAAGAGGCAAGGTTGTAAGTAAGAGAGCAAAGAGAAGGAAAGTGGAGAGACATAAGGAAAGAGTGATGCAGCATTCTGTATTTTTTACGCATTCCACTGCTGAAAATAGTATCTGCTATGGAAAAAGTATAGTGTGAAATGTCATGTTTATTGAAATATATAAGCGTATTTTCAATGTCTTTGTGGAATATGAGCTTAGTTTTTTAAGGATCATATGAATGAGCTTGAAACTATCTTAAACCTTCTCAAACTGTGCAATGTGCATGCATCCATAGAACAGGACTTCGTTAAAAGTCATGAATATTTTATTTCTATTGACTTTTGCTTTGAGATTAAAGGAGGCAAAAAGGCCATCAGGGATGTGAATAGCCTAGAAGCAACAACCAAAGTAAAACTGTTATAATTGGTAAAACAACTTTAATTTGTCTACAAGCTATGCCACAATTCATTCTTTTTTTTTTCTATAGCAATCCTACTTTTCTGCTGTAAAGATCATCTATACTGTAGGATACAGTATATCTATCACCTCACTTACTATTGCTGTGACTGTTCTTATTGCATTCAGGTATGTAGAGTTATTCTCTAGCATTAATTCATTCAGTAGTTCATCAGTCATGTGAGACAACATTAGACATAAAATAGTATAGATAGAAATGTAGAATAAAACTAAAATGGATAGACAACATCAGTTTAATAATACTAAACCAAGGTTAAATATTAAAGAAGATAATCAGAGAAAGTCATAAATAAAAAGAATTGGATCTGTGAAATACACCCAGGTTGTCTATTGACAGAAGTCAACAATTCATTTTGATTCTAAATAACCAATATTCCTTTGCTTTAGCTGGAGTGAAGAACACTTTTAGTGAACCAAGTGTGACTGTCTTGTATAGGCTCACTAGATTTTATACCAAAGAGAAGATAAGAAGATAAAACTCCATTTTGAGTCAATGTCCCAATGGTACTGTGTATATAAGTATTAATTATTTATACCCAAGACGTGTTTTGAAAGTTTGGATCTGAATTTGGCTAAGCTGGTATGATTTCTTCCCAATTAAGCTATCAACTATAAGGCATTTTCAGTTATTAATTAGGAAGGGGCAGGCTTATTATCACTTTTACTGTAGATATCATGTTTGTTGTTATATAGTGTTTCTTTTATTAATCTTTTTTTGTTCCTTGTAATTGTTTATACCTTTGAGTAAAACTTAGCGTTTTATTATGACGTTGTGAAAATCAAGTTTCCCTGGGGAAAGTTTCTTGACCTCTGTGGCTCCTAGCTTATGCCTGGAAGTCAACAGATATGTCCATTGACAGCCACTCTGACCTTGCAAAAACAAACCAAGTCAAAGAATTGGAAAGAAAGAAACAATGGTCAGAGAGAGTTACAAATAGAGAGGAAAGGGTTATGGTTTAACAATGGGGCTGGTATTTCAGTTCAGCAACAAATTTCTGCACACTGTAAACAAGCTTTAAGATTAGGTGACCCTGAGTTTACCAGAAGTGGAGTGAATTCAGCTTTTAATAAGATTGGATTATCACTTTAGCATTAAGTGAAGACATAGTGTTGAAGTTCCTCCAAAAATCTGTATTTAACAAACAATAGAAAAAATAATCTTAACTAACTGAAGGTAAGAATTTAAAATAAATGTGTTAACATAGTTTAAAGCAGTGATCTACATTCATTTAACTCATAAAAGTAATTCTAGTAAACTAGTGTCCTTTAGTTCTGGGTAAGACTGTCTACATAGTGACTTAATGCAATTTCAGCTATCCATGGGATTATGCAGTGTGGACAATCTTGTCCCATTCAATGAGATAACTGCTCAAGATGACCAAAAGACATCCCTGCTGAGGTATATCAAACATGAACTGAAACTGGGATTCTTGGAAACTCTTAGATCATAAATATTAAGGGAGCTCAGTATCACCTAAGGAGAGAGAGTTAAACAACGGGTATTGCATGAGCTTCATCATCCTATTGACCAGAGAGGGCTCAATGTGTAAAAGTAGACTTTCTAGATGTATCTGGAGGCATCTGAGATGAAATAAGGCCTTACTGCTTATTTGAACTAATGCAAAATGAAAACAAGTGAGTGAATTACTTCAGAAGCACATGTCTTCTTTTCATCTAGGAGGCTTCACTGTCCCAGAAATTATATCCACATACAGCTCTTTTTCACTTTTATCTTAAAAGCTATTGCCATTTTCATTAAAGATGCTGTTCTTTTCCAAGAGGAGGACATTGACCATTGTAGACTCTCTACGGTAAGCACAGAAGAAGCAGGGTGCTGTGGTGACATAGTGACAGCATATAGCTTCACTTATCATTACTATTTTTCTTATATTTTAATATTTTAGTGGTATCCACCACTAAATCATCCTTTTATGTAATATTGTTTACCTCCCTATATTTGGATCTCACACCCTTCTATGTTCTGAATGTATCATCATTGTGTGGTCCTATAGTACTCTAAATCGGATATAAGCTTTATTATAGAGAAATAAAATACTGTCATAACATTGTTAATCTTCCATGATCTGAGATCTTAAATTGAAGACCTTTCAACACTGCAGAACACATGTTTTTAAACATCTTTCTTCTGGAAGTGTAGGACTCCCATTTTCTGATGAAAATCTTTGAACTGTAGCCTACAGTTCTAGTCAAACAACTTAGTTTTCTTTGGTCCGACCATAAAAACTGGCAATAAACCAAAAGACTTCAAAACCATGCCTGTGGGCTGTTTCTTTCGCATTGCTCTTGGCTACACAAATTTTTAAAACTGAGCCTAAGAAGGAAAGCAAAATATGACATGTCCTTAAACATATTTTTATCCAAGAGCTATTGAGAATTGCATTCTACTTCTATAGGGTACACTAAAAGCCAGGGCATTTCTGGAAGAAATCACTTGCTTTGAAGAAGTGATCTGTATTTCTATTGTAAAGATCTAAAATGAAGTCCAGTGGAGGATGCAATCTGCTATGATGTTTAAAAATTTATTTTTCATAAAGCTACCTTAAAGCTGAAGATCTCTTTCTTTTTTATTTATTTTATTTTATTTTATTTTATTTTATTTTATTTTATTTTATTTTATTTTNTTTTATTTTATTTTATTTTATTTTATTTTATTTTATTTTATTTTATTTTATTTTATTTTATTTTATTTTATTTTATTTTATTTTATTTTATTTTAATGTATATTTAACTCTGAGAATTTGCTCTGTGTCTTTCTCAGCCAGAATTACAAATGCTTAATTCATTTGCAAATCAATCACACTTCCACATGTGTGATATCAAAACTTTGCCTTTGTTATTCCCTAGACTGAATGCAAGATCTCAGTTGTTTTCTGCCACTACTTTGTGATGACCAACTTCATGTGGCTGCTAGTAGAGGCTCTTTATCTAAACTGTCTCCTGCTATCATCCCTTTCTCATGGAAGAAGATATTTTTGGTGGCTTGTTCTGTTTGGTTGGGGTAAGTGAGAGTTGAAATGATATTAGAAAGAGCAAGATATTCGAAAAAAAGGCTTTATCTATCTCAGTCTGCCTAATTTCTCTATAGAACGAAAAGGAAAGCCTAGGGTCTTCTGATATAGCTAGTCTTCTGAGCATGAGTCCATCTTGAGGAGTAGCAGGCATCATCATAGGTTTGCATGGTCATTTTGTGAATAAAACACACAGGCCATGAAGGTCTAGAATGGGTGATCTCTATCATCACAGGAGGGTTGCAGTGGACAAGATTTGGATTATTTGATGAATACAGAAAAACACATTTTTTTTTTCTCTTTGCCTGGCAGGTTTCCCAACACTATTCACCCTCATATGGATATTAGCAAAATTCTACTTTGAAGACACAGCGTAAGTCTTCATTTCATGCACTGTTCTATCTCTCTGTGCTCTACTTTAAAGGCAACGGCAATGATACATTCTTTTTCCCTCCCCGGATCCCTAACATGAAATTTTGCAGACTTATTCTGCAGAAATATGAGTGATTAACGAAACAAACAAACAAAAAAATGATGATGAAGACTCCTATCATTTTAATGACATACAAATAACATCTACTACTGTCAAACCCTTTGCCTACATCACGCCAGCATTGGGAGTTATAAATTTTCAATCCTCTACAGATCTAGGGAATGGGAATTATGACCTCCATTGAAGAGTGCAATGGAGCAGCTATAGCTATGGAGGAGATCCTTCCCGGGAACCAGAGGTATTTCTTTGCCTCAAGAAACTCAAGGAATTTTCCTGCTGCAGGACAACAAATAGATTTAAGTGAGATAAACAGAGTAAGAAAGCAAAATCTGAGGAACTTCTGGTATGAAATGCCTTCTGGTGCTCCTGAAGCCTGGAATGTTCACTATTTTATACCAAGAAAGTGTTTCATGTCTTCCAGAAGTGACTTTTAAGAAAAAAAGTTATGTTTTGGTATAGTTTACGACACTACTTGTTCAAATTTTTGAAAACTGCTACAAACTGCTGCATGTGTAGCTGTCAGTTAACATTGTAGGGTATAATTTTAACTTTTTGGAAAGGGTAGGGAAATATATAAAGAATATGTCCTGTACAATGCCAAATTTAAATAGTTGGATATTGAGGTTATGCCTACACTGCCACAAAAATGTATATGGCACATTATGTGTGCCACAAAACTGTGTGTGGCACAATTATGTGTGCTCTGTTTAAAATTCCATTGCCACTCCTGTCTTGATTACAGTGATTACCTAGATCTCTTTTCTAATCTTTCTGTTATTTTCTCAGATGCTGGGATATTAACCAGGGATCTCCTTATTGGTGGCTAATCAAAGGACCTATTATAATTTCTGTTGGGGTACGTGGAATGTTTCTAAGCTTGTTAACATTACGTAGGTGGGAAAAAAGAAAGTTTTAAAATTCAAATCCAGTTACTGCTTGATGATATCTTGGTTACAGGAAGAGAGAATGGTAGAATTTCTATGGTAAATTTATTTTATTAACTGCTACGTACAAAGTAAGCCAAAAAGAAAGAGAATCACTCCATAAATAAAAATTCTTCAAAGAAATCATTTTTTTCATATAATTACCAGTTCAGATGAAATTAGGCAACTAAACCTTCCTTAAAGTGTTTGAAAAAAAAGTTTTAAATACATACTTTCAAGGCCTGTATGTTTTTACTAATAAGCAATAACAATGATAACAGTTCTTGAGGTGACATTTGTTGAATAAACTGCTGAACCTCAAATGAGTGGGGTATATGATTACTCCCACATGTCATTAAAACCAAGGGTTGTGTGATAAAGCAGCAATTGGCTTGTCTTGAAGCAATCTGCTAAAAGATTAATTGCAGGACAAGTGCATTGAAAAGGCATGTAGAGGTGAAAAATTTGAACAAAGAATCTCCAAATAATTTCATGTCAATTTGTCAATGTTTCAATGTAATATTGCATTTCTTTCTATCTCCCCTGCTTTTCCCCCTACTGGTGCTCATCTGTCATCTATGTGTAAGCTCAAGAAATTAAGAGATTGAGATGATGATGACTGACTTTTTCTGGTGGATTGTTTTACTATACATTACTGAAGGCTATCTATGAGTATTTTTGGTAAAACATATCCTTTATCAGAACAAGTTAAACACTCAGACACAGCTAATGAAGCTGTTTACACATCTTGTGTGTGTATGCACACACACAAAAAGTACAGGGAGAAATTTTCTGATTGTGGAGAGCTGAGCAGCTCCACCAACTTCTGTAGCATCGCACCAAATTAGAAATGCAGAAAATTTGTCTCACAAGCTAGGATTGACTTTTGTTTCTCTAAAGAGTCAACAGAGAGGAATAGGCAATTTGGGTATATGATTCATCCAACTTATTTATAATAGATGTCTACATTGAGAGGACATGACTCATGGCCACTCCACCCTAGACTCTATTCACTGTGCAGGCTGGCTCTCCATTTACTACTAAGGGGGTCAGAATGATCAGCTCAGATGCAGACATTTCATTGTAAATATCTATATTTAGTGCTATGAATAGTACTAAAAATTTCTAAAGATATCAGTCAGAATTTATATTGCAATAGCCATCTTATAAAAGAAAATGAAAATGACGAGTTACCCAGAAATTCTGAATCACACAAAGTATTAAAAAAAATTTGCTTAGCAGAGTTGAATTCTCACTCTTTCAAATTCTGCTATTTCTTTGAGAAGAAATGTAACGTACTAAGCTGCTTGAATGCTTCTAACAGGAATTCTATTAATAATCTTACACTAATCTCATTGAACCTGAACAAATTATGTAAAAACTGAAGAAAATATTGGTGGAGAGACTCACATGAAAGTAACTGGCTGTTTTCTTCTCCCTTCCTCTTTCTCTTTCCCCTTCTCCCTCCCCTTCCCCTTCTCTCTTCTTTCCTCTTTCTTTTTTTCCTCCTTCCACAATGTTTTGAACAGGTCAATTTCATGCTGTTTATCAACATCATCAGAATTTTGCTGAAAAAACTAGACCCCAGACAAATCAACTTCAATAACTCATCTCAGTACAGGTAGTGTATAGAACACAAAACAGAGTAATATCCATAAAAATGTATATCTTTTTCTTTCTAAACAAAGGAAAAATACCCCCATTGTTATAGATAGAATTAGTTTGGCCAAGATTAAAATTCAGGAATTTTTAGTCTTGTTCCATTCCTCTAAAAAAAATGTAGGATTCAATATCAGCTGGTATTAACTATCCAAAGATTAAGTATTTTTACCAGTTCAGTTGTCGGGCTTCTAACTGTAATCAGTGGAGAAAATTAGCACACTCAATCCATATTAGATCTCTCATTTAGGATGGAATAAGTTGTTCTGTAGAGGTGCCTTTTCTATACATTAACTACTGAGGGAGCCTACATAGTTCTTCCTCTATATTTGATTGCAATCATGTATTCCAGTTTTCAGTGGCTAAGAAGAAACAAATAGAACAAGAAAAGACAGAAATATAGTATTGCTGACTGGCAATAAAATTTTTTTTTTCAACTATTTTCTTGTGACAATTTTTGTGCAGTATTAGAGTCCTGAGAGATATGAACTCCTCATGTAGACTTTTAGATACTTTTTTTTTTAACTTTTGATAATCACTTCTGCATACTGCAGACTGGACTTCACTCAGGAAACTAACATTACCTTACTTTTTCTCATGTCCCGCCTTAGACGTCTCTCAAGATCAACTTTGCTTTTAATTCCGTTGTTTGGAACCCATTATATTGTCTTCAACTTTCTTCCGGAATACACCAGCTTGGGAGTCCGGCTTTATTTAGAGTTGTGTATTGGATCCTTTCAGGTAAATTCACTCCAGAGACATTGATTTATTATATTTTCTGATTTAATCCAATTTCTACCTGACAGTTAGTAGTGCACAGACCTTCCCTGTTTTCTCTGACAAGATCAAGCTGCTTTGGGCTGGCATTAAATCATCCAGGGTCAATCAAAGCTGGAGATCTAGACTCAATTTTATTTTTATTTTTTTTGGCAATGGATAGACACGCTAACAGAGCAGCGTTTGATGTAGAAATCATCCTCATATGGAACAGTGCCTGAGAAATGCTGTATTCTTTTACCTTCTGTGCACATAGGCAAAAAGCCTGGTGCTCCTTGGATGCCCCAGCTACTCTCAGTTAACACACAGACTGTGGACAGATTGAGGAGCTTGCTGCCAGATGAAACAGCCAATAAACCTGCTCTGGCTTACTCTCTAGACTGCTGTGATGGCTGAGGTAAAGGCAAAGGAGCAATTTGCTTCCCTTTGCTTTCCTGCAAAGGAAAGTAGTTTTTCCCTTTCCCTTTTTGCTACAAATGTCTGTAGGAAATATGGCTATCAAGGGAGAAGATTTCTCCCTAAATGGTTGCATGGCATCACTAGCCCTATGAGGGTCACTCATTCTCTTGAGGAATCTCTTGAAGAATCTCTTGAGAATTTAAGCCATTCTGTTTATCCTGCCACATTGATGAATCCTGTCCAAATACATTCTACAAAAACTTCTCCTGAGCATATCTGGGATTTGCCCTTCATTAAGTTAACTAACAATGAAGGAAAAAGTAAATTAAACAAAATGATTAGTAGTTTAGCTAATATCTGTTCACCCAGATTGGTCCACTGACATCACAGGATTTTCCTGGCTCAGTTCAATTCAGGATATTACCAAAAATCTTCAATAAACGATATTTTTGATCTTATCTGATATACAAAACAGACACAGAAATCGACTGAACAGCCATATGAGAGATATACATGGGATCTTATTTATAAGACCTATGTTTCCCTGCTGATTTACATTGTCTAAAGAAATAGCTTGCAGTATATTTGGATGTAGAATGGACCATACTTTTGTCAGAATAACCCAAAGTTCATTTGCCATTTTTTTGCTAATTCATATATCCCCTACCAACTGTCATGAGAAAGCACTAATTAGTTGATGGTCTGGTTGCTCAGTTTTACTGGAGACACAAACTAAATTTCCTAATTTGTAACAATACTCCAATTTATACTGACACTCACTGTTTCACAAAGCCAAGCAGTGCAAGTGACTCTTTCAACAGCCAATTATTTTGTTCTTCTGTTTGCTTTTTTTTTCTCTTTCTTAGGGGTTTATTGTAGCAGTTCTCTACTGTTTCCTGAACCAAGAGGTAAGGGAATTCTTTACATTATTGCTTTCCCTAGTAAACATGTGGAGTTAATAGTTAGTTTGATATAAGTGGATAATTGAATCTTCTAGGTTCACAGAATGGTCTGTTTAGATGAGAATCGATGAAGTTGAATTGGCTTACATTATCTTCATGGGAATGAAGCCATCTAGTGGAGAAAAAAAAGATGTCACTACTTTGTTCTATTTATTAACGAGCATTTTTGTCCTTTCCCTGTGTTTTTATGCTCTAATGGGACTAATGACAGGTTCAGGGCACACTACACAAAATCTGCACAAATGCAGATCAAGTACTAAAGATCTAAGATTAAATTGGAAGTAATGTTTAATTTATCATAATTTTCCAGTATCAAAATATTAATCTAATACTTTTTAATATATTCATTAAGCGTCACAGTGTTTCTTCATTTTGATATATCTATTTCCATAAGGAATATGAAGATCTAAATTATACTGTCCATGGGAGAGTAAATGATTCCACTTATTCTTAACATCCAGAGAAAATTATAAAGTCAGGACAAATTATAAAACATTGTAATACAGGTGCACCTTGACTGAATTGCACAAATTGCCTCAATGACCATAAAGACACAGATTAATTTATCTTCTGTATTTCAGTGTGGGATGAAACCTGGAAATTTCCCATCTCTTTTCTGCATGTAAGGCAGCTTAAATGCTGTTTTAGACTATGCTTGGGATTCATTTTTCAGACTAAACCACAAGTCTACTCATTTCTAACTGATACTCGGAAAAGTGAAGAGTGCCCTAATACACATATCCTACCCCACTGGGCATACCAAATGGTATTCAAAGATATATTTGAATATGAATATGAACCAAAGGGGTTCAAAGATATATTTAGGATGTGAAGCCTGCCTCTAGATCATACTTAGTGACACTTAAACCGCTATTCCATGGGCTCAGTGTAGATGCCTATGTTAGAGTGAGCTGACCTGCTCCAACACTCCAAGGACTATATTAGCCAGATATTCATTTTCCAAGATTAAAGTCTAGTGATGATTAATGGAACACAAGCAACATTAGGTAACGCTAGACTAGCCTGTTAATAATCCTGTTTTGGTGATAGATAATGTAGCTTTACATCCAACTTGGCATCCCAGAAATACAGTTCTCTACATTAGATATATCCTTCTTATTAAGTATCTGGGAAGGCAAATTTCTAATGAAAATTAAATGTAGCTTTAGAGGCTGGACTGCACCCAGGGTAAGTAACTGTGAACATGTGTGCTCAGTTGCTAACAACAGAAAGCAAATGCCTCTTGACCGCTGATGGCATTCCCCTCCCAGTCTTAAATAGGAAAGTAGTATTTATTATTTCTTAGCCACAAGTTGGTGAGTGCTTCAGATTATACTTTTCTAGAAACAGTGGGAAACAAGAAGATATTTCTTAGCAACAGGCAAAGAACAAGTAATGTGGAGAGGATATGTTTAACTCTGTAGGCAGTGAGCTCATTACTGGGAAAAAAAATAGTGGAAGGTATTTTTTTAAAAAAATGGAGATACTACTAAAAAAAAGAGAAAATATTTTATAGTGCTGGAGTTAGAAATCTCGAGTGTTTTCATGAGATCTAAGAAGAGGTTTAAGGGATCTGAGTGTGTACAAATACATCATAGTACAAGTACACTGATAGGGACAAAGCCATGTAGTTCTGATGGACTGAGTGCGGATAGTTTAGTGGAGATAGAGGGACTGAGGACTACTAGAGGGAAACTGAAATAAGATTCCTTAGCAATGAAAGTGTTTTCTTGTTTGTTTTGATTTTTTTTTTCTTTTTTCTTTGCCGGGAAACTGTTCTAGAAATAACCTCAGATTTCTGGTTCCACAGTCATTAAATTGGAACACAGGACTGGGAGGACCTAAAGCGAGTCTTTACTTCTTGTTGGTAAAAGTGAAGCTCATTTGAGGTTCTTTAGAACAGTAAAAGTCCAGCTTCAGCCACACTAGGTTTTCTTACTGATGCAGATGAATTCATGCTAAAATAGACAAAACACTCTATGATGTTGACTCCTGCTTTTCTTATTTCATTTACAAATGAAGTCCAGAGTGACTCGCTCAGACTGAGATCTTTAAATTCTACCCGTCTCTAGTCTTCACGAACCACATTTTACTTCTTTCCCACCAGTCCTCTCCCCAGTTGTACTTGTTCACAAAATAACGTTCTCCTTTCCTTTTGAGGTGCAAACGGAAATTGGTCGGAGATGGCACGGTAAGAGATACGGACTTATGCCTGTGTGGAGGAGGACAAGATGGACTATGCCTTCTAGTTCTGGAATAAAAATGACCACATCTGTCTGCTAAATACAGCTTCAAGATCTGGAATAGTGACATGAATGTGATTAGGGAAAAACCTCTTGCTGATTACATCTTAATATTGCCTGTGCAACTTGGAGGAGGATCTAATTCTGCAAAAGTTCTGCCCACCAAATGTCTCAGAGGACAAATAATGTAGTATCAGATCACACTCTGACTGATTGATTATCATAGCCCTCTCATGGATATACTTTGTACCATAACCACAAAAATCACTTCTTCTTGACCTACTTTCACTGATGAACCATAGAGAATAAACCGTCTAGGGGGTGGACATCATTATTAGCACAATAGACACAATAGAAGAACAATCAGCTTTGGAAATCAGTATTCAGTTCTCATGCACTAAGCATGCATGTAAGTCTATACTGTACTATATTCTAGGATATTCTGGTTTGTAATTAAGTCCTACACTTCTGAAATATTTCATCATATTTTCTCCAGTGAAAACTAACTAGATGGCTTTTTTTCTTCTACAAATTTTATCATGATAACTTTGAAATTAACAGTACATATTAATGACAGACATGAAGGCACACAAATATGTGAACTTCTCAGGGTTCTTATTCTTTACTTTGCTTTTTTTTTTTTTTTTTTAGCCTCCATTAAAAGTTTGACCCCAAATCTCTCAGAGTCAAGAATCCTAGTAGCAGCTTTAGCAAAACAATTTCCAGTGGCTTCATTTCATAGTTTATAGGGTCAATATTTGACAACATTACAGTATCTGCAGAAATTTGAAGTGTGGAGTAAGTATATTTTGGTATAGGCATTATTATTCTAATTGCAGTTTACTACATGCATGGAACTGTTTCTATTTTTCTATTTTAAAAAAGTCCTATATTTTCATTTGATCAAAATCTTATCCACAATATGCTTGTTACTAAGGCCCTGAGATACATCTCCAGATTCTATTTTAAATTATTACATAGAAAATCTTGTAAAAAAAGGTGGCATCTAGTCTCATCTAAATTTGGCTACCAACAATAAGACATATATCCTATTCCAGTTATCCCAGCCTTCTCTACCATGAGTAGGGGCAGGAATATTCGGAGAGTGCTTCATTTCATCCTAAAATATAGAGAAGGTAGAAATACTCCGCTGAGCTTAAAAAGGACATATAGATGTTTAAAATCAGATGAGATGACTTCAATTATTTGTATGTTATATACAGACTTTGTGAATCCCCAGAAGACCTTCATTCATTTGCATCTTGCTGTATGTCCTGTATATATATATATATGTCCTGTATGTCCTGTATGTCCTATATATATATATATATATATATATATAATATATACAGCCTCACATAACATAACACAAGTATAACATACTTCCTCACCCTCACATGCTTTCTGGAGCCAGGGATATATGGACCACTTATTAGCATTGACACAGTGTTTCTAATAATGACTGCCTTTTAACCTTTGTGTTTCTTTCTGGACAAAATCTCTCAAACATAAAATCTGAAATAAAATGTAATAATGAATTCTAAAGATAAAGTGGGTCAAGTAAAACATTGGTATGTGATTCTTCAAAAAAAAAGCCATTCTGCAAGGACATTAGAAAAAGAGATATAGCTATCTAAATTATACACACTATCACACTATCTATAGAAATATTGGTAGATAAAATTGTGATTTTTATCCTGATTTTGATATACTTTCCTTCCAGAGGAATAAGATTCATTTGTTAAAGGGAGATAGATATATTATTGCCTCTGCTCCCATTATATTTGTAGTAATAGTGAGACTTCCTCCTGATTTCATATACTGAATTATCTCTAGCCTTGTGAGGAAATTTGCCAGTAAGAGAGAGAATTTCCCTTCATCTGAACTTATTTAGTGAAAGCAATTGCACTCTCAATCCATTTTTCTTTAAGTAGGCTATTACTATCTGTGATGAACTAGACTTTAGGACTACACAAAATTTTTAGTATATTCTGTCTTGACTATGAAATGTAACACAATTTAAAAATTAAGTAATTTTCAGGGTTGTCTTTTTAGAAAATGAATCACATGGAATTTAGATAATATTTATCTAGACTAGCACCAGCTTTGGAACATGTGCAGATTTATTTCGTATTTCATAAGATTATGTTCTTGCAAACTCTTGCCTGACGCAAACAAGATTTGATAAAACTGCTGTGAAAAATGTGAAGAGCAGAAACTCCTTGAGCTTTGAGAGCGCAATTATGCTGAGTATGATTTGTTTTCTATTGGAGTAGGGGAGTAATGGAAAATTGACCTGCAGATAGAGAATCAGACCCACTGCGTGCAAATTGCTACATGGCTTACAGTGCCGTGATTAAAGCTAGAGGTAAATCAGAGTCACAGGTTCAACACCTGAACTGGTCTCACTGCAGTCTCCAAAGGAAAATTAAAAAAAAATATAGTGTTTTCTTCCAGCTAACGTGCAACTGAAGTCGTTTGGACTGGGCTTGTTTGTTGTATCACAATTAATTCTCCAAAATTAATTTATACTTCTTCCTTGACACCTGTTACTTTCCTCAAAATCAATAATATTTTTGATAGCATGGACCCCATCTTCCATGTTTCTTTTTTTTTTTTCTTTTTGAATGGAAATGAACCTTTTTAGAATATCAAATCAGTTTCTCCCATAACAGCAACCCAAAAGGCTGAACCCAATCCATGATTGGGATAGACATATAGAACCAGACCATTAAAATAACAATGAGATTTACCTCTATCTACTGCATTCACGCAGTTTAAGGTAGTAACTCTCCTGCACTGCCCAAACTCAATATTTTTCTTAATTAATCAGATTGTTTCCAGCCAGATCAATTCCTTGCTGTAACTGTCTACACAAGTGCTGATGCCACCACACAGAATAATACAGGAACATCTTTTTGGCAGTAATTTTCATTTCCATTGATTTAGTGTGATTCCAGTGTGAATTTGAATTATGTTTATAATTTTTCAAATCCTATGCTGTGCATAAAAGTCATACCTTTCAGTTCCTGAAATTAAAACTAATATTCATTTCACTAATAACAAGAGTAATTAATGTCATAAGACTTTTAATTTTGCTAAAGATGGATGCTGGTTCAACTTATTTTTTTTTGGAATGAAACAAACTGGACACAGTGAATTGGCATTTTAGTAGAACTGTATTTTGTCAAAGAATTCTGTCTGGCAAAGCTAACAAATCACTTTGATAAGGTAATAGGATGCTCGGATGCTAGCAAGAAAAATATGGAATTTTCTTTTATAATTCTTCATGCAGAGTAATCTTTGGGTATTGTTCTCTCTGTTGTTTCTTTTGAGATATTTCTGACCTTCCCACTCAGAGTAACTAATGATTTAAATAGGTCAGTTGGATAAATAAGTTATCACATGATGTGGGCATCAGGTTCTCATTTGGAATTACTCTCTTCCAAACTTTCAGTCTTCATACAGACTTAACTCCTCAGACCAGATTCAGGAGAGATACCACCCATGAAACTCAGAAATCCATGTTCAGTGTAGGAATATTGATTTAACATCTGGTATGTGCTAGAAGACTCAAATACAAGATCTTCAGAATAGACGGGAATAAAATTATCCATGTCCATACAGAATAAATACACTCACATTGCAAAGTGTACTAGCCAGAAAAAGAACTGGGACAGGAGAAATTAAAACACTCTATGGTCACTCTGGAAATAGCTGAATTTTTATTTAGTTGGGAATGAAAATCCTTGTGTGATTTTTCCACAGTGGTTAAAGAAAGTATTCAATCTGTTTCAGAAGTACCATAAAAGGAGAATCCTTCAACATCCCCTTCCTTATCCCTTAATTTCTGTGAATCAGAAAGCACTGTCTGTGCACTGTTCTGTACACTGTTTCAATTGTGTCTGGGCATCTTTTTGGTCACTTTATCCTTGTAGAATGTTTATCCCGTAAGAATGTTATTTAACCTACAGAGTAGTTCTCTCTACAGAAGAACTTTCTGATTATTCCCATATATACTATTTATATGTTTTTAGTCTTAATGATGCATCAGGATCCCACTAGATGGCAGCCGGAGACCTTCACAGACCTCAGGAAACTGATACCACATTGTATTTCAATGGCCAAAAGAATTTCAATGGCATAAAAGAATTAAGATGTTCCATTCAGAGGATTAATTATTTCACCACCTTTCCAGTAAGACTACAGCACTGATAGATTTACCTATCCATGCAATAGCCAAAATATTACTTTTTTTTTTTTTTTTTTTTTTTTTAAATTGCCCCTTTCTGCTTGATCTGGATCTCTGGAGGGATAAGAAGGTAAGAATGTGCCTGGTGGTCTGGTTATGATCACTAGGTCAAGGTGCCATTAATAGCCCTCAAACCAAGAGCAACTAGGGTATGGACAGCACTATTACTATGGCAATTCAAGCACTGAAAACCACCTGAGATACCAAGTGAAGGGAAAACTTGAACTAACCACCAATCAAAGCACAGTGCCACAGTAGTTCAGCTTTTGCAAGGACAGGAAGGTAGTGTAGGGATGGCCCCGTGGTGCTTCAGTCACTTAATTGTGACAGCACTGGAGGCATTAACTAGATTCCAGCAATCACATGGAGCCCTTTTCCCTAGTTTTGTGGCAAAACCTTGTTAGTCCTCTGTCTTTATTTCATTTCACCAGTGCATTTATGGAATTTTAATGTTTTAACATATAATACAATATAATTCTTTTATATAATACTTCAATATATGTTGATATACTATTTATATTTTATATAAATATCCTATTGTTATATAGTGTCCTCTATATGCGACAGCTTTGATAATAGGTCTAGTCTTGATATCATCATAATCAAGTGGTTGCTTCATTTTGCAATATATTTTTATTAAAAGAAAATAGTCATTTTAGATATTTGTCAGAAGGAGTAAAGGAAGGAATGAAAAGTAAATTTCATAGTTAAAAGAGAATTAATAGCATTATTTCCTGCACTCAACCATCATGGATTATGAAGCTGTCATATTTTAAGCAGGGAATTAAAAAAATGTCATTCCAGTTCTGACTAAAAATGGCTTTTTCACTTCTCATACAGAGAAATCTGCAACAATAAAGGAATTGAAAACATTTAAAACGCTATTCATTTAGTCACTTGGGCTAGATGGAATATCCTAGAAAAGTCAATGATTTCTTAAAAAAAAATGAACATTTTCTACTGATTTTAAAATCTCTGTAACTAATATTTCTGAAGAGCTCTATGATGCCTGAACAAAATTCAATGACAACTGAGGAAAACCATTGAATCTACTCACATGCTTCATGCAGCAAACATATTTAAGTCTCTTCCTGGGGCAATGATTATATTAATTTAAAGCGTACTCTTTTTCTTTATCCTTGTTAATATAAAACTGGCTCTGTATCATCCTAGCAAATGTCTCATCAAGTTTACTTTTCTTGATAATAATAATTTTTTATCACCTAAGGGTGTGCTTTCTATAGCAGTGGTGTGTCTAGTGGTCTTACTAGTGGGAGGATGGGACTTTTACCAAGAAAGACGCATTCCTGGTGGGAATATCTGGTCAACTATAAAGAGATGAGACTCATCTGATATTATTTAGTTGTCTGAAAGCTAGATGCCTAAATGCAGACCCAGAATCCTTCTATACTCAAAGGAGAAAAATACGTCATTTTGAGACATGATTTTCCTGATCTGTTTTGAATGCCCTTCTTCAGGATGGGATGAATCAGCTTATGGGCACCATTTCCCCATCTAGATCAGCTCCAGATGATCACTTTCAGTCAGATGATCTCTCCTACCTTGGTATTTGACACACAGAGAAGCAGCACCATGCCATGAACTACAATTGCCATCTCTTTAGCAAAACCACTCCAAACCACAGTGTCCAAGACCACCCTGGAGACTCATAAAAGTTATTTCTCATCAGACATGACTAGTTTTATTATAATCTTACTGGTTAGCTATTTTGTTTGGTGTCCAAGGATTCCTCACACATTCACAAATCCTCTTGCTTTCCTGCACTGGGATGTGCCAGGACCTTGCAGGAGGTGTCAGGGCTGCACATGCAGGAAAATTCTAGTGATCTGCTCAAATTTGCTGTCCCCTGGACACATGCTACGCTATTCACACTGATGCAATTGCTTTGACATTTCCCCCAGGTGCATCTGCACATGTTGGAAGCACTATTGCTCAGAAATTATATTTTTCTTTGGCAGGGATTTTTTTTTTTATCCTAACTGATAGCTAAACACACTCTGTAGCCTAGTGCTTGTACTAGAGAAGATTTCCTGAATATGTTAAAAGGATACTATAGTTCAGCTTTGGTGATGAACATCCATAGGTTTTCAGTCCTAGTCTGGGCCTTACAAGCAGCATAGCTACATTCTTTATTTCTTCATAGCCAGATTTTTCTGTGTGAACTATCCAGAGAATCCCAAAGTTTATGTCAAAGCTTAAGTAAGCAGATGTAGCTAAGCAGGGCAGCCTTAGGCAGGAATCATTTTGGCATTTGCATGGGTATGGGACATAAAGCCCTGGAGTAACTGGGTGGAAGTTACTCTATCCTCATTCCTCAGCTTTTAACATTTCTGTTCTCTTGAGTGTCTTTTTCAGAAGCTCAGGAAAAAGGAAAGTAGCTTTTAACTACTGGTTGGATTTTAATCTCTCTGCTTCAAAAATTCAGATAGTAGCTTTTTATAAAGTAGTAACTATTGCAAAACTAGTAATTTTCATTCTTCACAAAAACACAGTGGAAAATATGACTTGATTAATTCACAGATCACATTTATAATGATGATTTTTTTTTTCTTATGTCTCTTTTTCTCTTTTCGCCCTACTCCTCTTTTTGCTCTTGCATTTATAAGCTATTTGAAAACAATTCAGATGCTTTTAGCAGGAAGTGGCTACTTTTGTACCCAGCAAGAACATTGCCAGAACATTGGTACCTCGACTTCGGATACGTGATGAAGGGGAGCATTTGGTGAGTCATATAATGACACAGCGAGACAAAAGGAAGCTAAATTCCTCTAATTTTTCTGCTCTTTTGCTTCATAGGTGACTGCTTAGGATTTGTTCATGTACTACATTTCCATTAGTACTACACTTTCCTTTCTTTATATCCTCACATTTGAGCAGTGAAACACTAAAATTACAAAAAGAAAAGTGAAGTAATATGCCACCATTTAAGCTTGCTGGAATGTTTTTAATGATTTATTTTGCTTGTTTTTGGAGAGCAGTAAGTGTACCAAAAATCTTTTTTTTTATTTATTTTCAATGAAAATAAAATATTTTGTATAGAATATTGATTTTGAAGAAGCATTTTCAAATTCCTGCTGATATGTTTGGTCAGTCTGAATAAGTAGAAGACAGTCAAATCTCAAAACTGACCTTTCCAACACAATTTCATTCCATTAAATCATTTTGAATGTTCTATTTTTGCATATTCCTTAGAGCTCCCATGAACTATTGGATAAAAGCTCAATATTGCAGTTGTTTATGGCATAATGACAATTTACAAAGACAGTCCATTAACCATTTGAAATTGTTTGAAATCACTAATCCTCAGCTTAATTTCAGGCAGAAATATTAAACTGTTTATGTTCTATTCCTTCAGGGAAGGATGGGATTTTTTTTTGTCTGTTTTATCTCCATTGTATCACCTCCCATTTAGTTATATATAGAAAACAACAAATTAAAAAAAAAAAAAAGAAAGAAAATAAGTGAAAAACAAGGAAAAAGAACACTATAAGGGAAGGATATTTCAAGAAACACACCTGTGCCCACAAGCTCACTTTTTTTCTGGAGTTACCTTACTCTGTATGTATGCTCTTCTTCCCTATATATAGATACTACCTTTCACAGCTACACATATTCCAGGATATATCCCTTCATGTTTTTCTTTTCCTGAATACTTACAAATTTGTTACAGATGTTTTAACCATTAGAAACATCTTGATAATGAAATTGATAGCAGCAGTAAGGACAGTGTTTAGCACCAATAAGAGGAGATACAGGGTGCAGAGAAATAAGGTCTGATGAGAGGTTTTTGTAAAAACCTGCCTCCCACAAAAGACTTTGGGGATCTGATGTGCTGAATAGCTTTTTGATAACAAAAACAGGGCTTTTAGCAACACAACTGGACAAAGACCAAGTGGCTGATTTCACACTGGGTGAAAACATGTGCAGAACAAACAGCAGTAGGGGAGTACTCTGGTACTTTTGGTCAGGCTACATTTTTCCCGTGAGTTACAGGAATTATCAGGTGTTGGATGAAAATATAATGTGAGATCCTGTTGCTAGGGATGTATGTAGTAGCCAGCCCCAAAAACCTAATACAAGTGTAATCATGAATTTTAGACACTCTGTGTAGAACAGGTTTTGGCAGAAAAGGTGGTTTTGGTGGGGCAGGCACAGGGGCTGATGGTGTCTCCTTGGCAGGTCAAAAGAAATCGGTTAATGCTAGCAAGATTCTCCCCTTCTGCAGGAGGTGGAGGTATCCATCTGCCAAGGAGGTTTGCCCAGTGTCCTGGTTGAATGCTGTGAAGACACTTCCAAGGACCTTCATAAGGTCCTTGGATGGTTGCCCCTTGCTGCTCATCATTATGGGCACCAAGAATATTTCTGAGGAGAACTTGAACAACAACAGAGTGACTCTTGCTTTTGGTGGTCAATGGCTAATGGTAGTGGAGGCCCAGGGGTATTCACAGTCCTGACAATCAAGAGAAAAGCACAGGGATGATATTACCAGTGATTCTAAATGGAGTCTGTCTGCAGTGTTTAACTTTAAACCTCTAACCTAAACGCCTAAATTACAGCAGATAATTCTCAGCTCAAGAATCAAAATTAGCTACTCCCTCCACTGTCTGTATTTGTAAGTATCTTCTTTTCCTAAAGTTAGACTGGAAATAAGCTGATTTTTTTTTTTTTTCAGTATCAAATGGCTTTCTGTCAAAAAGACATGTGGGATATTGAGATGGAGATGAGAAAGAAAGGTTCAGATTGAATGAAAAATAGAGGTACTTTGTTAGACATTGCTGATACAGGAAGGAAAAAAAAAAACACACAGGAGAGAGGGAAGAGGATGAGTAGAGCTGGCTACAGGGCAAAGAGTGCTACAGGGACTCAAGAGACACTCCTGAACACTTTCAACAGGTAAAATGATTAATTTATTCTTCTGTCTCCTAAGACGTCAGGGCTTTGAAGAGAAGAACCCTGTTGCTCTGTTGCTCTATATTCTGGTGTTTTTTTTTTTTTTTTTTTCAGAGAGCAAACTGAAAATGTCAAATGCTTCATGGTTCAGGAATATGGTCCTTACAGCTGTTTTTTTTCCCTCTGCTCTTCAATACAGCTCTGCCTGGATAATATTTATGAAATACAGTTTGACTTTTTTTCTTTTTAATAGCCTATTACCTTCTTTATTATTTCTTCAGGAGTTCAGTTTCAAAACATATGCTCTACATACAGTCTACATTAAGATAAACTTTTTTTCATACAACATTTCCCAGACATTTCAGGTATGAACTGTATTGGCCCTTAGGCGTGTAATTTCCATATGCCATTTAAACTGTTTAGTAGGACTTTCTTACTTAGATGATTTAATTCTAGTTTTCTAAATCCAATCTAGTCAAATTAGGCTCCCTGAATATGCGATAGAGAGACAGAGACATCTTTCAGAGAGCAGGTCTTCAGACCATGGATGCAGTAACCTAAAGTGAAATAAACTGTCTTCTGGAGATGCCATACTCTAATCTATAACAGGAGCCGAGAGGACAACTATATCAGGCTGAGATTTAAATATTATGTTAAAGAAGATTAATTCCGTCCTTCTGCATTCTAGGGCTTCAGAAAATCTCCTTACTAATTCGTTAATACTAATTTGCAGCTATTAGCACCCGTATCTGCTTTCACAGAAAAGTGGAGTTGTTCTAGAGGTGAGATTGATATTAGCTAAATCTAACCATGCAGAAACCATGCATACAAGCCAAATTCGGTTGTTCATTAATGGGTGCATCCTGCTGTTTGAGATGTCCTGCAGTAGTTTATACACCTTCATAAGGCTGACAAATATCATCTGGGAGATGCATGAAACCTTCTAAAAAAGAGGGTGGAGATTTCTCTTGTATGGGGAGCTGATTAGTTAGTGTGCAGGTAGGTGACTAAAGATGTGATTCAGTTGCCAAATGTAATCATTTAGTGCCATACAAAATGAATCTGGACAGCTGTGTGGGACTTTAGGATATCCATGCCTTTCTGGAGCAGTAGCTGATGGTCAGGTAACACACTCCAGCATATCTTTAACAGTTTTAAAGGCTTCTCAATTGTATACACAGTTGATTCAAGTACTACAACTACTGCACATTGTACCTACTTATATTTAGGTATATGAATCTGGAGATAAATTCTACCACTAAAAGCAGGAATGCTATTATCAAGGACTCAGTCAAGTGGTCTACATATATACCTCTTGTGTCCTTGGATTATCCATCACTGCAAATACGTCCACTGGATCATTCTGGTGCAGATGCTAGTGGCCTGTTGAGAAAGTAGTTTGTAGAAAATAGAAGGCTAGCAGAAAAGTTTCTTGATCTACTGACATGTAAAAGAGCTTATTCTTTGTATCATACTACCTCAGCTTGAAATTTAAATAAAACTGCTATTTGTTTTTCACTAATATTCGGATTTCAATTTCACTATTCACTAATTCACTGATACTTGAAGTTCAATATTATTTTATGACCTGGTTATTTGAAAACAATATCTTAAGAGAGACTGGGATGATTGATTGGGACTGACTCTCGCCATGTACCAAAGACCCTGGTCATATAACCTTCAACTATGCTATAGACAACTCTATTCAGCTTTGCCAACTGTGCTGAATGGAATTTGTGAGAAATGATCATAAGATTTATCCAGTGACACTTTTGCTACCATGGCAACATGGTTTATGTTGTTGCAGTTGAGAATAAAATTATTTTATTTTTAATGCCTGTCTAGAGGTTAGAAACCACAGACAAGACTTCATTTTAAACTCTCATTGTAGTGTCTTCTCAAGTGGATGAAAATGAAAGTGTGAAGACTTCAAGCATTTCAGAGAAGAACAAAGACAGAGAGAATGAGAACAGTAGAAGCAGATGCAGCATATTCTATTGTGAAATATTATTTTTAAAATGTATGCAAAGGAAATGAAGCTTTGCAAAAACTGAAGATAATCCCAAACACTGATGCTAGACAACGTTCAGACAATGAAGGTAAATTGTTTAATTACCTATGTAAATTGCAGAAGGATTAATCAAAATTCATGGTCTCATTGAGAGTCTCATTGAGAGACTAGTGTGTAGTCTTAAATGACAGAAAGTCTGAAAGCAGAAAAAAAAATAGTTTTTGTTATCACATAGGTGGAAGAAAAGATTTTTCAAATGTGCGCAATATTTTTTTGCATAAATCAAACTACATGGAAACAAAAACTATGCTCCTAATTGCCTTGGGCAAGCTGAAACTCCTCATTTAGATAGTATTTGAATATTTTGCCTCAGGAGATATTGTAGAAGGCACAGGTGAGAGGAGTAAGTGCAAGAGGCCTTCATAAAGATAGAAGAAGTCTTAGTAAGTAATGAAAAATAAGTTAGTCTAGTCAAGCCTAGTGAGTGGTTGGATTTCTTTCTACCTCCCATTACCTATTTGGAAATTAGAAATATAATGTAAGACTGTGACTTTGACTCTCAGTCAAAGTGGTGAAATCCAATGAAGTAAAATCCAGAACTTTATGTAACTACATCTAATTTCCATTAGTCACACTTTCAGAGATATTGATCTTGTTGGTGCCTCTATGTCTCCATTGACTGTAAAGAGAGCATGCAAATTCAGCTTGGAGAAGATACTCATCTTTTAGATGAGATGAATCCTGCTTCATCTGTCTCATCAAAACAGCAAGATACATATTTCCAAAATCAATGTTCAGCCATATGTGCAATTCACAGAAGATAATAGAGGCACATACAGAGAATCTGTTTCAGCTATCCAAGAATATGAATGGAGAGATGAACAGATGACTTCAGACAGAAGAATTTCTTTCATTATCAGCTGATTGATTGACATTTTGCTTCTGAGCTTTCCCAGACCTTGTATCTCTATTTCTTTCAATACAGAAACCCTTACTCTATACCTAGATTGAGAGTGCTTAAGCAGCTATGAAATTCTGCCTACAAAGGACAACCAAAGGAAGATATATACATTATTTATTTTCCCTGGGGTAAGAATATGAACCAGATTAATTACTTTTCATGAGCAACCACTTACAGATTGACCCCAGCTATTATTATAACCATTATACATCCAGGAGGTAGATGATCAGTCAATCTGTTAAACTTGCTATCTATCTTGGCATCTGAAACAAATCACAAAGTAGGCAGATGTATGCATCTGCCTGCCTGCCTACCAATTCTCTTTCTTACTGTCATAGGAGGAGTGGTGGTGGCAGTGAGTGATACAATGCACATCACTCATGTGAAAGAAATAGTAATAGATTTTATTGATATCAGCAAAGGTTTCACAATATTCTACGGCAAGGCCACTTATTTACTGCATGGAGTACAAAAAAAAACCCACAGAATTATCAAGGACACCCTCTCATTGAGTCATGGGGTTCAGATGGACTCCCTTGCTTTCCAAATCCTTCTGAGAGGAGTCTGGGTACAGCTGAATCCAATTCTAGTCCAAGACCTATGACCTATGGCCCTTATGGCCAAGGGACGTTGTGCAGAGTTATGTCAGTAAAATGTACAAGTTCAACAAGAGAGCACACTATAATCACTTACCAGTAATGTGTTAGGATCTGGTAAGGATCTCTTAACCCCAAGGAGTACCCTTGAGAGGCATCCCTGCTCAAGGAGAGGTCCTAGCACACAGCTCACTGCCATGAAAGGAGAGCTCAATAGGCTCCTAGGCTGTCCTCATATTTATGGGATAAAGGTTAGGCAAGCACCAGGATCAGATAATGTTGCTGGTGGTCAACACTTGACACCTGGTTAACACCTGAATAGGGCTAACTAAGTAAAGTCAGGTTGAGCTGGGGAAGGAACACACCCATCACACCTATCTATGGATATCTGTCTGTCTATCTATCTAGACAGACAGATAGCTCCATCCATCCATCCATCCATCCATCCATCCATCCATCCATCCATCCATCCCCTTCTAATACTCCTTACTTTGCAAGACATATTCTCAAGCTAATAGTAATGTGACACTGCTCAGACCTAGCTGATTACAAAGGGTTTTCTATCTCTAATGGGTCAGTCCACTACTCTTTCTTCTCGGTAGAATGAATGTCAAATGAAAATAAAAGCAATTAGCATCCAGATAAGTTGAATGAGGGACAATGGAATCAAAGCAGTATAATGGATCCCCATAATAGACAAAGTAGCTTGCTCTCTATATCTTTTCAACTTCAAAAGATTTTGCATATTAAAAATAAGTAATTTATTTCTCATTGGGATTTGATTATTCAGGCTTAATTACAGATGCAGTCACTAATAAATATTGTCACCAAAGCTGTTTCTATTAATGTATTGCATAAATTTTTCTCTAGCCATTAATCAAATAGATGAAGTTCTTTTTGGAAAAGACTCTTCCTGCCACCTTTCTTCTACCACTAAACTTAGTAGTCTTAAAGATTACTATTTATAGAATAAGACTCAACATAAAAGTAGCCTAAGAGAAGGGAGAAAAACCCAGTTTTTGGTCACCTTCAAATATCAACAAAGATTTTCCCTATTCATGAAAGAAAAAAGGAGAAATTTACAAGATTGTTTATCTATAGAACACATTTCTCCTGTAAATCAAGCATTTCACTGTCAAGCAGCTTCCAAGTAGTCTAAAAGGAGCCAATTTATTTGTTCTGCTCTGTTAAGTAATTGAAGAGACTAAAGGAGGAATAATAACATGGATTTGGAAGTTCATAAACACGAAATTTGAAATTGTAAGGATCCTCCAAAATGATTATTGTGCATTTTGAGTCATGTATCAATAATAAGTAATTCAGCATTCTCTGTTTTGAAGCTCTCTATGCAGCCTGTGCCTTGATTTTCCTCAATTTTCTCTCAGTGAAACCCATGCTCTGATAGGCATGCTCTCTAATTTTTCCTTCCAACTCAACACATCAAGGATCATTGAAAGTATAGTTGGAAAGGACCTCAAAAGTGTATATTCTTACTTCAAGACAAGCTCTGTGTATCTAAATAATTTCTTACATATTTATCTAGCCTGCTCCTTCAGAAAATAAAATAATTTAATCTGCTTGGTGATTCTTTTGTTATAATATTTTCCTTTAAAACTAACCAAAACATATCTTGCTGCAATTTAAGTCCTTTACTTTTTGCCCAGGTCACAGTACACACCACGTACAACTTCCTTTTGAGAGCTATTTTATATCTTTAAAAGACTGTTATTATAGGACAAGGGGCAATGGGTAGAAGTTGAAACATAGGAAGTTCCATCTCCATGTGAGGAAGAACTTATTCACCGTGAAGATGCCAGAGCCCTGGCACAGGCTGCCCAGGGAGGCTGTGGAGTCTCCTTCTCTGGAGGTCTCCAAACCTGCCTGGATGCTGCCTTTTGCCACATGCTCTGGGTATCCCTGCTGGAGCAAGAGGTTGGACTAGGTGATTTCAAGGGGTCCCTTCCAACCTTAACCGTTCTGTGATTCTGTGATTACATGGGGATTGCAGTCACAAGTACGTATTCTTTAAATTGTTTTACACATTTCCTACTCAAAAAATAACATAAACATCTATAAAAACTTATAAATTAAGATAAGCAAGAAGATAAATATATCAGAGAACATATGCAGAGAAAAAAAAAGCCAAATAATATTTTCCTGTATTATGCTCTTGTCTTTGAATCACGTCTGCATAAATTATGAAAAATAAAGCTGTAAAAAAAAGAAAATTTCCCCATGTATATTGCTTCCCTAAGCTTTGTGAAATGTTTTAGGTTAATAAGTTAATTAATTACAATTAATTTTATCATTAGAGTTCTTCATTCAGACTACTTAAACAAACTACTTAAAGTATCTTGTCAGAGGTCCTGTTTGTCAAGGGTGCAATACATCTTATATAATTGGAAATATTTAAATGCTACATCTCTCAATCTATGCCAATGTTCTGTTGTTCATAGTCATTAGAGCAGAATATGCACCAAGACAGGGCAAAAAATGAAAACTTTATCAGGGTCCATTTCTCTTCAATGAATATAAGGGGTTCTGAAGGTGACTTGTTCAGACTTACGCAGGTCATTTTTCTACCTTAGGCAACTAAAAGCTATCTAAGAGAAGAACAATCAAAATGGACACAAAGTAAATTAAATTTGATGAGACTTTTCTGCGAACCAACATTGACTCAGAAAGAGATTTATCCAAAAATATATTACAGATCAATATCAAAAGCAAGAATATAATCTAGCTTTCTAGATAGCCATCATATTATAATACATAGTCATCTTGAGTGGGTAATCCCTAGGAACATGAAAAATTATTTTTCCAGAGTAAGAGAAGCGAGGCAGGATGAAGTAAGAAGAGAACTAGATGTTAGTGTTAAGTATAAGATTTTAGGAGTAGAAACCAAAAAGATAACTGTGAGAAAAGGAAATGTCTAGGAAAGTGAGACAAATGTTCTTCAAGCATCTTTTTAGCTCAAGATTTTTTCATCTATTGCATTACCTTCTTTCCTTCACCACTCAGAGCACAAGAGAATACTGTAACCCCCCCTTCAACAGATTACAAGATAATGGACTGCCTGAAAGCTGCGGGCTGAAATGAGACCTTCATGGAATACATCCAGTCCCACTTGCAGGAAACAGCAGCCACTCCATCAAATTTCCTCCTAGTAAGTTATCCCTTCTTTGAGTGATGGAGTTCTTAACATAAAAATAAATAAGAAAGTTAGTCTGCTATCACAGGTAATCTCTAAATTAACCAAGGATTATCCCGATTTTAATTAGCACTTTTGATTTTTTGCATGCACACTAAGTTCTGGGAGATATGATAAGGAAATGAGTGACTTAAGACTGTTTTAAGATAACATCACTCAAGCTGTTGAATGGTCTCCATACGCGTAAAATTAGAAATGCAAAAGCATTTGAAATGTGTGACTACTGTGACCTACGGCAGTTCTGGGCAAGTGGGACAAGCAAGCGTATTGCCTATGTGGCCACTCACTAGGACAGATCAATGCATTCAATACAGTCACTTAAATATGTACAATTGCCTTGCCAGACCTGTAGATAAGATAAAGGTAAGACTATAATTATTATTAGCGTTAAGGACAGAACAAAAGGAAACTGTGAGAGCCTGCCAGCTGATCTTAAAATAGATTCCAAATCACTATCTTTGACATCCCTTTTGTCTGTGTGGTAGTTACAGGGCTGTAATATTCTCTCTGTGTTGACAGTTCTTTAGCAGTATATAGGAGACCAAGAACTCAACTTAAACAGGGTTTGTGTAACTTGGCATAAACATCTGTGGGGGATCTAATAGATACAGGGGGAATAATGGAGGCAGTGGAGGCAAACTTAGGTTGCTCTGAGTGGCAAAGTCTGGCCTCACTCTCTGAAGAATTAGGACAGGTTAAGAATTCAACTGCTGCATATTGGGTAAGGATGACAAATCAGCTAAATTAAAAATCTCTTTCAAATCTATCTATCTTGAGGATGTTTTTAGCCTAAAATAAATGATTACAAAGTCTTTCAGGTTTTGCTGGTGAGTCAAATTTACTCTGATTTTTAAATGTGTTGAGATGGAAATTGCAGCTTTTAAGATTTATGAAAGTGGCTATGTGTGGTCCTAAGGAGTGTATAAGTACAGAAATACATAGTTACAGCCAGAAGCAGGGAAAAAAAAAGGAGAAATTCTAAAAAGTTTAGTTTTAATATTGGGGACAAATAAGCTCAGAAATAAATCTGCTCATCTCTTTCTTTCTTTTGAACCATGCAGTGGTTTCTATAGCTCTTGAAAAATGACTTTTCATATCAAAGCTCGTGCCTTTCTAGAAGAGGGCTTCACCCCAAACCACAAAGGCTCCTTTGGCCCCATGGAAAAACAATACAATGAAATAATGGGGCGAGCCAAGTGGAAGAAGCCAAATCACATCAGCTTATGATTCTTCCTCTTTTGAGAAATTTGTGCACCTTGTGCAGGTTTTTATACCAAATTCTGGAGATCTCTCATGGTTCTACAGACTGGTGGGACTTATCAAGCTGTTATTGACCTGTAGGTAGAGCTGCCTGCTAGCAATCCCAGCTAGACATTCATCTTCATAAATTCTCTCCATGGCCATCCATTGCCACCATCTGCCCTTCTATCTTTATTCCTTAGCAGAAATGTGATAGACTCAGTCCCACACAGAGTAGAACAATATCTCCCTTTTCCACCTTCCCATTCAGGATTTTGGTACTTTAAGGCTTTGAAATACTGCATTAGTTTGATTTGGGCATTCTAATTACTTTTCTACTTGGCTACTTTTATTTATACTGAGGACAAATAAGTCATTACTGCTATTTGAATTTACTTCCTCTGCAGCCTTGCAGAAGGAACTGCTCTTCTCTTTTATGCCTTTGCAATTAAACCGACCCTTCATTTGTATATTCTGTTTAAAAATAGAACATGAAAGAAGTACAGGAGAAGTATGATGTATGGGATTAAAGACTTAATTTGTGTGGGAGTTATGCTTTATGGATAAGTATTTTATAATGTGAAATATAACTTAACTCTCTTGTTTATTCTGGGCATCCTTCTGGTTTCTTTCCTACTTTACCTTGAAAATATTAGTATTTGCCTAAAACATTTTTCATGAGTAATAAAACTGAACGAGATATTTTACTTTTTTCTTAAGTCTTTAATCCTATACATCAGAATTAGATCTGGGCAAGATGTGAATGTCTGAATCCCATAATTGAAAACATTTGTTTTGCAAGAGTTTCAGAAATGATATCTTCCTAGAAAGGATGATCCAGTAGATTATCTAATGCAGCAGATATTACATTAATATTCAAGAGAAGAGTTCAGTCCTATAGTCCCCTGCACAGCTCCTACATGAAATTTAACAAATCACTTGGGGTCAGATTCGTGAAAATGGATAACCTGTGGGTTGCAGCAGCGCCCTCGGATGCTGAGCAGTGTTCAAAGCAAAGTTTGGGGCAGAGGGAGGCAATCTGCAAAAATCAGGGCTGTACACAGGAGGATCTCTTAGCTGGATGATGATGATAAAGAGGAGACTGTAGCTCAAATTTTGCCATTCTATAGATTTTCTTCAGAAACCTTCTCGTGCTTCTGTGATTAAACCTGCACAAGTGCACGAGATGCTCAAACTGCCAAACCATCAACTGGGCTGAGCTTGTACAGTAAGAGGGAAGAGGATGTTTTCACTGTGTCCCTAAGCTCTTCCACTTTGCATGAAATAATTTAGTGTGAATTGGACCTCTGGGAGAGAGAGCTTGCTAAATGCAATTGTGAACCCCAGAGGCAAGTCACTTAACTGGAGGGAAGGGAGATAGACTTCAGTCCCACTTTCAATTAATATAAATAATGTATGCCTTCATCAGAGCATGTTGTAAATGCAGCTCCCTGTCTCCAGCGTGCATGTGCTAACCACTACTTCTATTCCTTTCTGTAGGTCAGGTAACTGTTAATTAGCATGCATAGCAGGAAAAAGAATCAGCCTGGCATGTAGGACAAATTTCTATGGTTTCAGCCTTCCTTGGTTCAGAGACAGACTTAAAATCTCTGACTAGTATCTTCAGCAAGAAGAGGAACCAGTACCACTTAAATTCACTTAGCCTACAATTGGTCTTTCGGTAATACTCTTAACGTGATTGGTTTTTAAATCTTGACAGTACATAAATATGAATTACATGCTTAGCTGCTCAGTGCCATCAAGATGTACAGGCTTCTGGGCATTCCCTGAAGGAAACGTTTATCTGCTCATGGAATTGGGCCAGTGGAAATGTAATCATGAGTCCTTATTATTAATATAATTTTATATTATTAATATAAGTGTTGCTGCAGAACCTTACCTGCTTTCTTCCTCTTTTAATGCCTGAGTATTTGGGAAGTACATGACTGTCCAGTTTTAAACATGAAGTTACATGGGTTGTATGGCAAAGTGCAGGTATATATAAGATCTCTATGTACAAACCACACCTTTGACTTCCTCTGCAGGCAGTGGAGTTGTAGTCAATATAGTAAACAGACTATAACAAAGTCACTCTCTCCCAAATACACATCTCAAACAGGGTAAATAAACCATGCCCTAAAATAACTCTCCATCTCTCCACTAACCATTAAGGAAGACAAATGAGGATGGATCAGCAGAGTAAACTGCTTAAGTGGGGTAAGATGAATGCCATCACTAATAGAGAAAGGGCAATTTTTTTTTGATCTACTCCATTGAACCATAAAGTGGTGGTGTTTACACTCTGCTGATACGGGGAGAATGGCCTGGATGCTGTGAAACAGAGAAACTGTATCAGTACCTAAGGAGGAAACTTTGGTATAGACAGATGAAACTCAGGATTTAGTGGTAACATTTTCCAGGAGCATTGCTGGAATGGCTGTCAACTCTCCTCCAGAAAAATTCAATATTAACAGTGACCATTTCTGCAGGAAGCACCATTCCATAAGTTCCTCACATTCCTGAAGCTCATATACCTGAATGTTATCTTTATTGTTATTTTTTATAGGGCTGGGGGATAGAAAAACAATGTTTGCTTGTACCTTGCCAGTCCTTTCTATCCATACTAAAACTTCTCCAGCTTAAGTTTATTCTACTTTCTCACTTATGTAGAAACTCAGCTCTTAATGACTGAGCTAATTAATATACATGTAAAAAGTGGAATATACAAGAAGCCTCATCTAACTGGGAAGAGTTTCCTATTGACATGTTCTCTCCTTAATGTGCCATGAAGATCTGTGAAAAAATATTTGCAACCATTAATCAGGAGTGCCTTGCTCTTAATGTTTTTTTTCCCATAGGTTCTGGAAAGCAAATAATTTAGTGGCACTCTTTTGGTTGAAGCTGAGAAATTAATGCCCTGATTTTTTTTTTTTTTTTTCCAAAAATAAAACCATACAATCTCCCTGTGAGGTCTGGTTAATGGTTTCCAGGAAGTGTGGCTCCACATTTTGGGCTGTGGTGGTGTTCTTCACATCTCAGCACCAAGTTTATGTAACACAGATAGCAGTTTGAACTTGGCAGTGGGTTATGGTATCATCAGATCAGATGGCTCTAGCTGTCAAGTTTGGATATTATGAAGAGTTACCTTTGGCAGGGGTTGTTGCTTCTCTGGGGAAAAACTGCATAGATTCTGCAACTGTATTAACTCCATCTGTTTCACTTCATGCTACAGCTGATATGAAGCAGATGCATCATTTCTGCCTGAAGCGCAGAAAAATTTGCTAACTCTACTGCATGTTATATGCATGCAAAAGATTAAAAATGGATCAGGGAAACGGAACTTATACTCGTGTCATATAAATTAGGAACATGAATCTAGCTAAGTCTATTTCATCCTTGTTAGGCAGTCCTTTAGCATAACGAAGGTGGTTTAGAAGAGGACACTTTAGAAGAGTACTGAGTATTAAGCCATCATGTGATGGGTCGGTGCTTTCAGATGCCAGAGGGAAATTTATGTGGCTTGGTGATTATTATCAGGCAGCTTTTTAAAATAGCCCAGCTAGTCCTGTCAAAGAGTTTTATTACATGTATTATGTGTTATTTATCATAACAGTGATGAAACTCAATTAAAGATCTTGCTGTATTCCTGCTCCTTTTCACACAGTCTGTCACCAGCATGTTTATCTGTCTTCATGCTTCCTAAATATCCATCTGCCTTTTTTTATTTTTAAAGGAAGAACTTACTTTCCTGCTTATGAAAGAATTTTAAAATATTCTGTTTTAAATGAACAAGACAGTGCACTGCAGTTTTGATCATTTGTTTGAATTCATTTGAATTAATATCTGTCATCTATTATCAAATGTAATAATAATTATATATTTGCCCCTAAAATTTAAAAAAAAAAAAAA
>VZSG01000114.1:293496-344321 GCA_013398315.1 Nothoprocta pentlandii | reverse complement strand
AAAAAAAAAAAAAAAAAAAACGTTGTGCAGGAGTTATGCTATCTATTTTTAGGTATGGGATTCATGTAATTTAACTTAGGGATCCAGGCTCAGAAATGTCCATTTAGGTGTTGTTGTCTAGATCTCCACCTATGAGTTAGGTGTATGAGCTTTGTTCATTTGTCTCAATGTCAGCTTCTAGTGCTCTGTAGGTGCCATGGGGTATCCAAAACATCTAGATGGAGTTGTCAGATACAACACACAACCTATATGGGACCCGTTGCTTTCTGAAGAATCACCTGAAGGCCAGGGAAGGTACTTCAGGGAATCTCAGATTTTCTTAGATGCTTCTCTGTGAGTGACTGCAACGAATCTTCAAAATGGGTGATATGAATTGTCATATAAAGATTTTTTTTCCAGGTATTATTAGAGACAGTTTATACTGGATATCTAGTTTTTAGGAGTCTCAGAGTAGCTTATATGAATCTCATAAATTGCCATAATCCCTTATCTTGTTGGTTCAAGCCTAGTTGTGCAGATAAAACAAACTTGAAAAAGTATGGCACCCAGTTTGGGTGCCTAGATTTTATGAAAACTAGGAGAGAGCTTCTGTATTGCATATTCGTTAACATCTTCCAAGATCCTACTTTCAATTTCTCACAAGACTGAGCATTCCAGAAAATTTCTGCCCCATTCTTTAGAAACTTCGTTCTAAATTTCAACCTAAATTCATGTGAGAAACTGTTAAAAAGACTGTTTTCAAAGATAATTCTTTAAATATGGACGTACAGAGAAGATATAAATCCTGTAGTGATGCCCCATGTTAGGACAGATTTTCATCTTCAGAGATTTAATTGTTTACACTCATTCAAAGATCTTCTATAGTAATCTGGCTTAGTTATTTTTATGTTCTCAGTAAAAAAAAAGACAATGTTTTCCAATGGAGGATCTGCCCTATAAAAGTAATTATATGTATAAATATAAATTATATTTATATAATATATATTCAATATAAATGTTTACTTTCTTTTATTTTCTCCTACTGGCATTATTCAGGAACTTACAGAGTTACCCATGTAAAAGTAATTAAAATTGAAGAAGCAGCTCTTCTGTGTTGTTCACACTTGCTAATTCATTTCTACACCTAATCAGATCAGATTTAATATAATTATGTAGATAAATGCATAGCATACTTTGGAAGAACTTCTTCCAGAATTCATCATAGAAGCATTTTCCATGACCTTTTCACAGCTTTGGACTGTACCTTTGTAACTAAAACTGTCTGTTTTTTTACTGTTGTTTTACAAAAGTGTATGAAATCACTTCTGAAAGTAGCTCGTTCTTTTTGAAGGAATATGAAAAAGACATTAAATACTTCCATCTGTGTTTTCCCTGAAGAGGAGGTAGAATCCAAAGACTCTGAGCTTGTGTCTGAGCTGGTAATTCTCTCTTCAATCCCTGGAAACAAATAGTGGCCTCTAGAGGTTCCTCATCTGATAAATTTCAGTTCCTTTTTTAGGATAACATGAATGACACTCTGGAAGTTTTTATTCTGTAGAGTTCAAAGCGAGGAACTAGAATAAAATTAGATATCTAAAATTTTAAAACTTAAAGTAGGACATGTGCATCACATTTCTTTTCCCCTGTGTTACAAGTTTGGGAGAGGAGAACTGTTCTCAGAACATCTATTAAACTGCATCTTTTTAGAGTACTTTTACATGTGCAAATCAGGACTCTTTTATCTCTCTGCTGGAAATATTTCCTGAAAAAAAAAAAAAATCATCTCTTGGTAAAAGATAGAGATCTTATTTTCCCAACCTGATGAATTGTTTGGGCTTAGTTTCATCTCATCTTTGCTTAAGTGTTTTGCACCTTATCCCCTCTAATGGATAGTCAGGTATGCAAAGGGCACCATCAGATACTGATTTGACTTAACTATTTATGTCATTCTTTTACTGCCCCAGAACAATACCTATAGACATGCACCCATATTTGACTGCCATAAACACAGCCTAAATTAGTACATTAGACAGCTGAAGGTCATTAAGACTCAGTTTTTGAGTTGCCTCCTTATTCACTGAGTACTGGCTGGTCTGAAAACTGGATAAGCCTGTGAAGTAGTCTATTTTCTATATTCAAATTCTTGGAAGTTCTGGTATTATTTTCTATGACATGATATGTTTGCATCAGTAGGAGTTTGCCAGAGGGTGCTGTCATATTGTTCAGAGCAATATATGTGCTAAACATTGTTCATCATGAAATTAAATGACCCCTGCACTTTCATGTAGACTTTGTTGTTTCTCTCCTCCTGATTTCACTTGATCTCTCGTGAAGTCTTTCAGATGGTACAAACTGTGGCCATTAGTGTAGAGGATATGACATCAATGATCCCCTAAAAGTGTGGAAAGGAAAACTGATATTTCAAAGAAAAACATGGTCTTATCAATCCTGCATATTGTTTGATCATTGAACTGCTGGTGAATTCAAATTAGTTGGCTTATTATACATGTGAATTCTGTTTTCCCTGCTCTTTGATGTCTTTAAAGCTGTAATAGCTCTGGAAAAAAATTTTTGTGTTTGGTTTTGAGCATTCTGTTATCAAGCATATAATGAGTTTGGAGGAGGTGGATACTGCAAATATAGAGAGTAAGTGACAAGAGTGTCTGCTTTATAATTTTTGCTATCTGCATATTATACTGCTTTAAGGGTAACTGAAAAGCACTTTGGCTTCAGCAGGCATAATAACACCTCTAGGCAAGTGAGTTTTTTTTTTTTTTTTTTTTTAAATACTTCACTCTCAAGTAAAATATAAATCATTTCCTGCTTAACATTCTCAGGATAACAGTATCTCACATTATAGTCAAGTGAAAAATAGTATTAAAACTGACTTTCTGATTCAAGAACTCTGAATATGAGTATCTTACCAGAAGAGATTTTTAATTATTATATGCCACCAAAATAGTTTCTGTGCTTTAAAATGAAAATAGAAGTGACTGATTTTTTGCTAAGATCTTTGTAGATGTAAAAAGTATTTTTTTCCTGAAAATAGATGTAAGTAGGAAAATAATAAAAGTTGCATTCAGTTGGCAGTTTGAAGATGCACAAAGTAAGCATAACATTTATGAGTTGGTACACAGAGTGTCTAGCAGAAAGCCTTGTCTCTTTATTACAATTGTTTTTGCTGTGATTTCTGTAAGCAACCAGCTCATAGTAAACATCGCTTTTTGGGACATTAGGTCCTTGAAACTTTGTGCCACTACCTCAGTCGTTTTTGTGTTATTAATTCCACTGCCAAGTGAAGTATCTGCCTATGCATCTTCTGCCCTCCTGAAAAGAAATTTTCCTTTACAGCAAGGTTCATCTCATCCTGGGCTAGATATCTGAACATTGAAGGCATTTCTTGGCATTCTCTGGGTCTCTGTAAACACAGAGGAATCCTAGATGACAAGTGGACAAATGTTGACCTAAAGATGCCTGTGTCAAACCTGGCACGCTAGACCTTTTATAGGAAAAATCCCTTTGCAAAATCTTCTTCAGTTAGCTTCCAAATCATGCTATACTAGTGATGACATTGTTACTGGATCCTTATATGTGGAATATGAAGAACATATATGATACTTTGCATTTTGGAGTTTTTGGTGTTGCACCAAAGACAGGGCAAAAATGCAATAAAGCAAATGAAACAAAATAGTGAACATGGTAAACCAATTATATCAAAACTGGCAAAGGACTGGTTGTCCTGAAAACCTGATATATCAGAATATATTGAAGTATTAATTATTTTTGGAAAGTTCCGTACTCAGAGAGTCAAAATTGAAATGAATAAAACATAAAAGAAAGCAGAAAAGAGAGAAAATAAGGCAGAAAAGAGAGCAGAAATAGTTTATTTTTCTTCCATCAGGTCTTACCAAGGATGGAAAAGTAAAGTGGCTTCACTTTTGTGTAGCAACAACAGGGGACTGAATGTTCCTTCCTGGGCAATTTTTTAAATGGAAAGATTCATATCTTACTGAAAAGTTCACTAATCTGCTTTTTCCTCTGATTCTCAGTCTGCAATCAAGCGAATTAGAGAGCTGTATGTTGTTACTATAGTAATAAATGTTGCAGTGCATAAAAAGAAATTGGGCAGTCTCAGATATGTATCTCCCAGGGAAAAAAAGAGTACAATTTTTCATAATTTTGACCACTCAGTCCTTTTATAGCTGTGGGTTCTAAGAAATGAATGTCCCTATGTCAATGCAAATGTTTTCTTACTCATTTTTCATTTTCAAAATGAACAGAACAGAATTTGAACCAGAGCTACAATTTTTTTTCCAAGACAGTGGTGTGAGCTGAGACACTGAGTTTATAATACAACTTACGTTGTATTATATGTGTAATATATGTATGTACATATATAATACAACGTGCGTAAGTTGTACTACATATTACATATATAATTACATACATATAGTTATACATATATTACATATATAATATGAATATGCAACATATACATAGTACACCTTATGTTGTACAAGCTGTGTTGTTAGGAAAACTCTTTAAATTTCGTCTATTCCACTGCAATCTTAAGCTTAATTTTCAGACTTTGAATTGAAAAAAAAATCTGTACTTCTTAGTCTTTGTGAATACACATGACTATTGTATATTTAGAGATGTGTATAAGCATGTGCAGTAGTAGTAGGATTATAAGGATAAATTAGCTTGCAGCTAATTAAAATATAAGATTACTATCAAATTAAATAGAATTAAAATATAATGCAGCAATAATTATGAGAAAGTATGAAAAATATGAAATAAGTTATAAACATAAAAATATTAAATAAAGGTAACTTTTAAATAAAAATTAGTGCAGAATTGCAATGATACGTAACTGATTAATTAGATGTATAATTCAGGAAGACCTGGAAGTGACGGTGAACATTTTAAATCACAGCATAGTGTTGTTGCCATTAAAAAAAAAAAATAAAAGGGTACTTTTAGGGAATTATGGGTCCACTGGTATCATGGGCTCTTTGAGTTACAGTGTCTGGATTTGGGATATGTAGAAAAGATATTGAGAAAAGATGTTTAGTTATGTGGTAACAAGGGCTGGATTCAACTAAGAGATACAGAAAACATCAAAGTCCACTTCAGCTGGTCATCTTGTCTCTTTTATTCAGTAGGGAGATTCAGAAAGTATACAATTAATCTCATCCCTGAGCAGGTGTCTGGATCTGTCTGAAGCAGGTTAGATGAACGATGTCCTTCAAGCCTCTTCTTCTCTCATTGACTATAAAAAGAACCTCTAAGACCTGGCTCAGCTATCAGCATCAATCCAATAAATATATAAAGTTATGTGAAATTAATAAGATTCTTGACATTTGGAATGGGTATCTAAAGTATTCATGGAAGGTCCATCAATGAAGACTTTTAAGAAGAAGTCAAGTAAGCATCTGCCAAGAAAAATGTTGGGAATTCTGATCATTTTTGGAATCGGGGATGAACGAGATGATCTTTCCACCACTATGTGTTTCTGATCACAAGACACTGGTAAGTCCTAATCTGGAATATAAATGGTGCTAGAGGAATGACAAAGACATAAAAGATAACATTTTAGCACTTAGCAGTGACAGAGCAATAAATGTAGTTTTCACATACATGCTTAATTCACCAGATTTGCAAATAGAAAGTATTTGAACCTTTCTTCTGTGGTGTAGATAATTACCTGCCTAATCTTTGAAATCATTAATATCAGAATCCCTTTTTCTCAGTCCCTCTTCCCTTTTTTGGAGCAAGAGGACAGCTCTGGTTTGCATAACTGAGCCAGAGAAGACCATGGAAATAAAAGTTTTCTTACACAGCTTCAATTCTGTTCTATTGGGCTTTTCCACAGAGTTAAAGAGATTCATGATTTACTCATGGTTTAACTTGGACTAAGCTGTGTGTTGTAACGAATTCTCCAGTCTGCCTTCATCCCTTGCCTTCATCCCTTCAACATCAAACCTGTTGCTCTCACCTCTGTCATGACATGAGGTCTCGTGGCATCATCCTCACAACTCTTATACATCTTCTTCAGTGGGATATCCTCTTTGATCAAATACTTCTATCTGGGTAGATATCTTGCCTTTATGTGCAAAACAGAGACAAAGGAAGGGAGTTGAAATATTGTCTTTCTTATTCTGCCTAATATACACATAACACAGACACATAACACAGACACATCGGGATGTGCTGCAATAATCCACAGTGAGTTTGGATAAGAAAATAAAGAATTTGAATAGACAGAGCATTAAAAATGACAAGGAGCAGAGGGGCTATCTGCTCATCAAGTGCATGCAGGAAGAAGCATATTGTTGTCAGATAAACTGTCAGTTACATAAAGCTGGCACACAACTTACACATGATTACATTCCTTATGCCTGGTTTCAGAACTGACCCTTGGCTCTGGGGCTGTGTAAAAAAGAGGATTAGTTTTTTTATTTGTTTTTTTTTTCCTTTTGTTAATGATGAAAAGTGATCCCTCTAAACCAAGACCTGTGATATTCTGATTTTTTTCGCCTCTGTCTGATGGTAGTTTTTTGGTATGTGGAAAGTTTAATTGACCTAGAACTTAAGATACCTTGATTAATTCTCCAGTCTGCCGAAGATTTCTTGTACAACTCTGGACAGTACAGGTTTCTTCTCTGTGTTCCAGTTGCGCATCGTCATTATGAGGATGATGAGATTAAAAGGGTTGTGTTTAAACAGATCAGTGGTTATAAGGGTCTTAGAAATTGATATAGAAATGTACAAATAAATTCCTGAGAGAAATGTTTGTCCTTTTTCTCACCCCCCCCACCCCCACCCAACAAAAGTTCTACCTTGGTTATCTTTTTGTTTTATTTTCCAGCACCTGGAGGTAGAGTCTGTATTGCCAGTAGTTCATAAGTTTTCTCTTCTTTACTGTTATTCTTGTAAGAGTTTCTTGGCTTTACTGATGACATACTTTGGCAAGAAAAAAAAAAAGTTTTCCTTCTCCCTCTCTATTTCTTTATGCATCCTGTCAGTCTGTTCATCTGTCAAGAAATTTTTATGCTAAAAAGCTGACTAATGTGAAAGTTTCAGTCAAAGTATAGTTTCACCAGAAAAACAGAAAAGTTATCTAGTTGCCTATTGGGTTGTATACTGAACAAAAACAGTGACTGTATTATCACATTTCTTTCCTGGGTTCATTTTGTTAATTTAATGTAACTAGATCTTAGACAATTTTGTGATTTCACATTAAACATCCATTTTTTTTTTAGTAGTCAAAAAACTACCATCTTTATATATTAACAGAATCAAATTTTATCAGCTGACACCAACATATGGACAATAATAACAAAAACACATCTTTTTTTCAGAAGACTTTGTCAAAGTAGGATATAGGGTTGCCCAAAATATTTATCTAGGCTAGGGATTTAGGGCTGGAAGAACTGAGCTGATCTCTAAGATTGGTCCTCTATATCTAAAATTTACCATGGAACTGATAAGAAAAGCGAAATTCATCTCATCTAACTTCTGCTATTGAGTCATGTACGTTCCCGCTTAAAGTACCAGGGACAGACAGACGTTTCCAGAGTCACAACTTAATAGAATAATTATCTAAAGGGCAATGAATCATCTTTTAAATCTTGTCTGTGTCTTTCCACTGATTATGAAGGGAGCTTGATGACTGTTTTAGGCTAAGTGAGTAACTTTTAGATGATTGAAGCTTAGATTCTGACCTTAAATGGAAGAATTCATAAAATATCCACTCCACCCACCTCAAGCTCCAAAACTCTTCTCCACAAAATAAAGCTAACACACACTTGAGAGAAAGACGTTAAGTATCCAAGTGTTCAGGTGTTTCTGAAAGTCCCAGGGAGTCATCTGTTGTCATCTTTGTTTCCACTATTATCTCTGAAACCTTTCTGAAAACAAGAATTTTACTCTTAAATCATGGAAATTGTTGGCCCTCTCAGAATTCTCTGTGTGTTCTTTCTAGATTTGCAATCTATATCCTCGATGACCAATCTACCTAATAGTCTAAAATATCTTGTACAAAAAGTGTGTGAACTGAGGCACCAGCATAAAATATGATGGAGAAAGCAATGACCTGGAGTGCACAGAGGAATAAAACTGATACATGAGACATGCATATGAACCACACCCCAGGAATGCTATGATTTTTCTCTTGCTTATCAAAGGCAATATCATAGGCATATCAAAGGCAATATCAAAGGCATTATCAAATGGCTAAACTGTTTCAAAGGATGTCCAAGACTATGATAATATTATAACTCCACGCTCAGCATGTAGATGCAGAATATCCTGATTTTCAGATGGCAGAGTATCTTAGCATAACTCCAACAATCTCATCTTTGGCACCTCGAGATCTGTGAACTGCCTAAAGCTTTTTCACATTGATTAATGCCTGAAAATTGTAGAAAGCAGACAGCACTTCCCTGCTTTCCATTAGAAACAAACAGCAATATAAGAGCATTATGGCAGTGTTCAATTTTCACTTTAGGCACTGTCACGCCTGCTAAAATCTGAGTGTCTTCAGAGATTTAATATGATTAAACTTGAAATTCAAATAGATTTGAGACAAACTCATTCTTGTCACTGAGAAGAAAGATATCTAATTAAAATCTCCCCCGTTTTGTTTTTGTTTGTTTTTTCCATTTTCCTTTCTAGAGACAAGGAGGCTGGGCTGATTTTATTACAACGCAAGAACAGTATATAAGGTTGGATCTGAAAATCAATGAGTGGAACAATATTCCTTCACTTTAAATGTTTTCTATGGAGCAGCTGCAGCCTAGAAAATGTCATATCTTGCTTGTTCTCCATCCACACATTTCCTTCCTGGACCATATATCCAAAGCCAGTATTCACAGTAATATACTCTGAGCAATCTCACGTTTTTTATGGTCATGCCCCGATCCATACCCAGCACAAAGCAGAAGATGGGCAAGTCTATTCAAGGCTATTCCTAACTGAGGAGCCTGGAACAGGTGAAACTACCTCCATAATGAACTGCAAGGCTGAAATGTGCCTTTTGGGGAGGGGGAAGGATTATTTCACCATGGGATGCATGGACTAACAGTTCCTGTTTTTAAAAGATCTTCAGGCATACAGCTGTCCTATAAAGATGAAGAGAAAAATATTTTAGTGAGTTTAATAGAGACCAAAACAACTCTTTTTTTCTAAAAAAATTGGGGTTTTTTTTTTGCATTACAAATCTAGCCCATCATTCCAATGTACAATCAGTTACCCATGCTTACACTTTTTTTTTTATTTTTTCATTTAATGTTCCTTAGACATTAATATATCTCTTCTATTTATCTGAGGGGATTATTTCTGTGTTTTATGTGGTAGTTTTATGAGACGTGATCAGAATTATGATACAGTTCTCAAAAATGCTTCATTATCCCCGATGTGCTGTAGTTAGATGACAATAAATGCAGCATTTTATGCATTAGCTAGCTTGTGAAGGAAAAACCAATAGCCTATTTATAGAGGTTTTGTTAATGTTTTCTCCTGAAGCCAAGCTAATACAGAGCTTGAAATCCTTTATTTTTTATTTTAGTATATTTTTTTATTTTGGTTTATTTCAGTAGACCAACATCTCGTTTAGGCCACCATAAAAATCCTCATAACAATGAACATATTTCCATTTAACAGACTAGGTACTTCCAGGAACTTATTTGTCAAGTATTTAAATGTATACACCAACAAGAAGAAGGTAAAATAACCCTTGCACAGCTGAGACAATGCCTTACTAACTCAGGATTTATTTTTCTTCTGAAGAAATACCTCACTGAAATACCCTGAGCATTTCACTGCATCCTCCAGGTCACATTTGGCAGGGAAGCTCTGTGAAATCAGCTTCAACATAGTCTGAGTCCATCTACATCAATGATCTTTCATTTCATCCCTTCTTTTAAAGTATTATGTCTAGATCACAAATAATTTCTGAAGGGACTCAAGAGTTAGGCACAGCTTTGCTGCCGCAGTTCTTCAGTGAGGTCAGTCAACTTTAAAATGGTATTTGGTCTTTTAAGAATGGGATTTAGCTGAATTCATATTACCCTCAACATCTGAGACATTTAGTTCATATTGATCATTTAGGTATCTATGGTAATCTCTGGGGGTAAAGTAGCACTTCTAGAAGATAATTCATTCCATCCTAAGATAAGTATCTGAGACAGGTGTATTACCAGTTGAAGGTGTCTTTGTCTCTTTGCTGTCAATGTGGGATCATATAGCTTAAACACATAACTTTGTTGACCATAAGTTTGTCATAGGGTGCTATGACAAAGAATTTAAAGGCTATTGAGTGGGATCTATCCTGGCAGATTAGAGGCTGAAAGCAGTATATCTTTGGGTATCCAATGTCCTGCCATCCGTGTGACCAAGAGTGAGCCAATATTTTCTTGAAATGAGTATTACCATTACCAGAGCTAAGCATCAATCTAATTCTTTTACATCTGCTACTTTTACTCTTCTAAAAGACCATGGTCTACACACATAGACATGTTGGCACATGCACATATATTTATTTGTACTTTTTTTTTTTAATTTCATTGAATGAATAGGTCTGCTCTGATGTCAGGTTGTTGCTGAACCGAGGTGATGCAGCATTTGATGTTTTTTCTTAATAATCAGCTTAGAAGTAATTGCAAAGAAGTTACTTATGGAGTTACAGAGAAAATTTCTAAAGGACAAAGATGAAGAATATTCAGCAAATACTCCCCGGGTGACAATCATGTTCTAAACACTTAGGATGGATGTTTGGTCTAACGGTACATGTCAGCATTCATCATAGACTCCCTTTGGGGATCTCATCAGCTGAGTTGTGGGAGCTTATGGCGTGATTCATCTCATGCTAATGTCGACATCTAAATATGCTAGATGAATCACATCTTAAGGTACATATTTCTTCCCATTATCTGTGAAGGAAGTCTAGACTGTGTTTCAGATGCCTAAATATAGGGGCAATATATTCTAACATACACAGAGAAAGCTTAATTTATTTAGAAGGTCTTCATTAAGAGGCAGTCATTTTTTTTCCAACAATCACTGTGATCAACCTCATCCAGTCTTCATTTCTTCTTGCTTCTTGATGAAATCTATTTATGTGTTTTTTTCTTACATTGACTATTTTAAGGAAATCAGAGTTCCTGAGTAATAAAACTGAAAAATTGTAGGTGACTGATGCAGCAGGGAGCTGACCAAGTCTGAGCCTTCAGTCCACTCTGTCCTACCGATACTGTTCCAGCACTCTAAGTCTGACGATTCAACTTCCAGTCATAACATATTTAAGGCAGCAAAGTTTTCTCTTTTTCTTTACATGTCATGGAAGAATAAGAAGCAGGAGAAAGGACAGTTCTTTTTTGGCTATATTTTTGAAGTTTTAAATGCTTAGTGTCTTCTGAATTAAAAAAAAAAATCATTTTATATTTTTTTCAACTTTGTCTGCCTACCTCTCTCTCCACTGAGGAAATACTTATATTTAACCAGAGTGAATTTGTTACTTCTGAAAATAGGAGGAATAATAGCCATGACTGAGACTGAATGCAATCTCTAGGACTGCTGTTCTTTCCTGATACAGCTCAGGCTGTCAGGTGTCTCATCAGATTGGATATTTGAATTCTGTAGGTACACCTTGAATTTCTGTTATTTCCTCCCATTTTTTTTTCTTCAGTTTCTTCTCTGTCTAACAGAAGATCTGGTAGATAACATACTCCAACTCCAAACAGTATTTTCCACGGAGCATTTTCTCAGGAGGCCCACAGCTCTTCCTGGAGATTTGGAAGAGCATGCTGGTAGTTCAGATTGGCTGGAGCAGTTAGTCCCTTGAGTCCCTTCTGACAGTCTGTGTATGTCTGAGTCCCCAGACTGGAACATTTTATTACTCTATTAGGACAAATTATTAAAGTCAGAACTTCCTTAATTATAACCAGACTTCTGGCAATCTTAATTTTACAGAGAAACTGAAAGGCTGAAGGAATGTTCTGTTTTTATTTTTATCTATTTTTTATTGAACTACTACCTTTTACTGGAGGAGCAAGAGCAGCAGAAATGTAGCCCCATGAAAATCACTCTCATACATTTTTTCATACACCTTTCTGATCTTAAATTTGAGAATATTGTCATTCTTAGATAAAAATTAGAGAGAAAAAAAATAAAATTAAAATTAAAATACATTTCTTCAATCAATTAAAATTATAGAATTATAAATATTCAGTAGTAGTGAACACAGATGAAGAAGAATCCACTTAGAGGGGTGCCCAATGACAAGGAAGATTTTAGAAGGTGCCATGAAATGCTCTCATCTTTGTCACCTTTTCATTTTGCTGCCTGTGGACAACAATGTTCCAAAGGAGTCATGTTCAAGATTTGTTGTGTCTTGTGGGCCACAAGGTCCAGTTAGGCCAAACAGAATTATCCAGGAGGACTATCAGCATTGACTAAGCCACTTGGGATGAGAGTATGAGGTGACTGACAAGAGATTTCTTCCCTCTTCCAAATCTCCATATTGTTTGGACAGGGGAAGATAAAATCTTGCTGTCAGAAATATTCGTTTATTTAAGAGTTGTCACAACTGGGCTTTTCCCTGGGACATAGACCAATAGGTCATATAAGTTCTCACAGGGAAATTTTCTAAAAGAAAGGTTCTCCTAGTAGGCCCATTTAAAGATTTAGGCCCCTCTTTAATGAGAGATCTACGCTTTAAAGAGAAAAACTCTAACTCCCATAATATTCCTACTTCTCAGCTAGACAAAGTAATCATCTGAAAATGGAAAGGGGACTTCAGGCCACTGCTATTACTAGGTGAGGAGCAGGAGTAACTCAAAACTCATTACACTGACTGAAAGAACTCACTGACTGACGTTGTTTGGAAAATCAGTCCATTTTTGTAGAAAGGAAGCAAAATTGTTCTCTATTACTGGCAGATCTTTTGCATTTGTTATTTGTTCAAGTTCATTCAGAAGCATAACAAATTTATATATTTCTTCTTCTGTTATTGTTATCTGTCCTACAAGTTCATATTGCCCCCGGGAATGACGTAGAAAGTATTCCTGCTTCACAGATGTGAATAGCTCCAATAAACAAACCTGCCTTTTTGTTTGGCTTTAAACTCATACAAAGCAATGATATTCAGGTTAAGAAGCTCATAAAAACTAACAATAAAATAAACAGTAGTGAAGACGAATTCCAAAAAAAAATGAAAACCCCAAACAAATGGAATTTAGAGAGCAGAACCATATTGCTGAAAACTTAAATATGACAAAAGACAAAATGAAAAGCATTTAAGGAACTGTCTCTGGGAAATCTCCAAAGGCAAAAGAAATCATCAGTCAGCAGCACCGCCACTGTCAGCATGCACGTTGACAAAAGTGTTGATTCACCATCTGGATACCACAAATTGATGGGAAACGAAACTAGTTGCAGAGCAAATGTCTGCAATGTGCTGGCACAGAGCTTCCTCCGGCCCCTCACTGCTGCTGGCAGGGTGTACATTTTATCTAGCATAGACTCATGGCGAATGCTAAAGCAACCAGCCTTGCGTGGACCTCAGAATCAAGTTAAAACATGTTTTGTGCCACTGGGGAAAAAATAGGTAGTATCAATGCATTAAACACAATAACCTGTAGTAGTTGTTTTTTTTTTTTCCCCTATGTAGTGATACTCCCTAGCTGGGTAGATTCCCAATAGTTATTGCTAGTTATTGCTACTCAAATGTACTCAAGTAATGATAATTAGCCTCTATTCCTGCACCATCTGGATAACAGCACCATATCCAGTTCTCCACAGCACGTTTGCCTTTGTGTTTTCAGTATATCGGTTGTAGCATAGCTGTAGCCATCAAAGAAAGAAGGGCAGGATGCAAAACACACTGAAGTATTTAAGCTGATTTTTTTCAGTTTTGTCTCAATATTTTTCAGAATTGGTTGAAAATACTTTCAGTGGTATTGAGTGATGAAGAGTTTGTGGAAAGATGTAAGATTTTTTATTCAAGAGTACTACATGATAAAAAGCAGAACAACAGAAAACTTGCAAATACAACATTCATATTGCCTTTGCTTTAGAGTTACAGTTGGTATTTCTCATTGGTAAATTAATCCAGCTATATTTTTATTTGATAGCGAAGGTCTGGACAATATATATGTATATGTATATATATATGTATATACAAAAGATTCTGCATTACTGACATAGTGATGTCACAAACTGGCATTTAAGAGCAATGGCTTCATAATATCTGAAAATATGAAAACTTTGCAATACAGTGCAATACAGTAACAAATAATAGTGCTTTTGAAAACAGCTCTCCTCCCTCTTCCCTAAATGTTCTGCTATCTAGGATCATCTCATCAGAAGCAGGATCCAGTATGTAAAACAGCATTTAGTAAATGTGTCTATTAAGGAAGGAAAAGGAAATATCCATACTATCAGTTCCTAGACAGAAAGGCAAAAAAAAAAAAAAAAAAAAAAAAAAAAAAANAAAAAAAAAAAAAAAAAAAAAAAAAAAAAAAAAAAAAAAAAAAAAAAAAAAAAAAAAAAAAAAAAAAAAAAAAAAAAGTGTGCAGATAAAAGGATGTTTTACAAGACGTCATGCATATTTTACTTATTCACAGAATCACAGAATGGTTGGGGTTGGAAAGGACCTCTAGAGATCATCTAGTCCATCCCTCTGCTCAAGCAGGGACTTCTAGAGCAAGCCTTCTAGAGCAGAGTTGTATCCAGGTGGGTTTTGACCATCTGCAGATTCATTAACCTTGAATACCTGATCAATCTAAGAAGAACTATTGATACATCAGGATATGATAAGCAGCCATTTAGTAGGTGAACAGTCTTATTAACAACCTTGCAGCTGCAAACATGACAACTCTAATGAGACAAACTGGAAAGAAAAATGAAAACACATTGCATGGTAATTTTGGGAGAAAATAATGGATACAATAGTTCCTCATTCTGTTCTGAGGGATCCATAAACACTGAACAACTCCAAGGTTAGGTTTTGGCAGCCTGATTACAGTGTGAACAAACCAGGAAGCAGATTTTCCTCTGAAGGATAAATTTTACAGGTGAGATGATAAACGGGCTGACTTGGCCTCCCTCACCACTCCTTTGCTTTTTTATCTCTAGGCAGCTCTTTGCTCCACAATCTATGGCAGGAATTTCTATTGAAGTTGCTGAATGTAAGGCTGATAACATAAACAGATTGATAGGTAGGACTTCATTTTTAGAGTTTGTTAAAAATGTGAGCTGATCTTACTTTACAGAAACATGAACAAAGTTCCACAATTTTCCAAAGTCTACACAAAATTCATTACTCTATTATTTTTTTTTTTTTTAAAAAAAAGGAGGAAAAAGGAAAGGCAGAGAGATTTTATTCATTTGTGTTAGATTCTGTGTTACTAAACAACAAGGAAAAACTCACAGGATTTTTATAACTTTGCTGAATAACAAAACCACAGAGCGGATGATATATCATCGCTCAAAGTAAGCCTCTTTAAGGTATTAGAAGTGAAAATAATTCTAAATAAAGACAGACAGACAGAAAGACAGACAGACAGATAGGAAAAGAGGAGAAAGAAATAATGATATATAACCACTATGGAAGGCAACATGATCAGCACAGATTCTTCCCAAATTTGCTACAGTTGCCTATAAAGAATATAGTTTAAAAAAATGAACAGCAAGATAAATAAATTTTGTTGTTATTTACAGAAATCCCACTTAGATGAGACAGCCAGAACAGTCAGAGTAAATAAATGCCTGCTGATTAAATAATAAGCTGATTGAGGCTCTGTTATGGAGTGAGCTAACAGCATGTTAGCAGGTGGAAGAGAACAGTTGAATTTGTACTGAAAAAGGCATTAGAAAAGAAGCATCAGGTGAGAAAAAGTGGAGGTGGGGTGGCAGGCTGAGAGGCAAAGCTTGTTGGGTGTTGGGGTTTAAAGTAAGACATCAACAGAGAAAAGCTATAGTAGAAAACAAGCTTTGAGAGGTTGGAAAGGTAGGAACTTTGTGTTCTAAACAAAAAACAACATTAAAATTTTTTACATATTATCTTACAGTGGTTGACACAGAAAATAGTTTGACTTGGTGAAAATACTAAGAACTCTGCTAAAGGTATCTGAGGGGAGAATGTAGGGAGGATGGGGCCAAAGTCTTCTCAGTTTTGGCCAATGCTAGGAAAAGGGGTAATTGGTATAAGTTGAAACACAGGAAATTCCATCTCCTCATGAGGAAGAACTTCTTTCCTGTGAGGGTGACAGAGCACTGGAACAGGCTGCCCAGGGAGGTTGTGGAGTCTCCTTCTCTGGAGGTCTTCACAACCTGCCTGGATGCCACCCTGTGCTCTAGGTGTCCCTGCTTGAGCAAGGAGGTTGGACTAGATGATCTCTAGGGGTCCCGTCCAACATTATCCATCCTGTGATTCCGTTAACTCTTTTGGTTTTGAAATATTGGGAAGGATTTATTTGAAAAATATAGGAAGGACTGCATTCACCTGACTATATTATCTAGGATATAGATAATAAAATTGTAGGGTTCAGGAAACTAGTTGATTGCTGTAGGTTACCTAGCAAAACAAGCACATACCATTATACAAAATTAGAGAAAGAATAAATGGAGATTTTCTGAAAGATATGAGAAATGGTTGAAGTAGAAGTCAGACCAAGAACAGAAGTCATGGATCTCAAGGGAACACTAAATTTTAAGATAAGACACCTGGCTAACTCTGGGCTTCACAGGTCAAAAATAAGTGTGAAGAGTACATATGTTCTGAGCTTTGGTAAGGTGAAGTAAAAAATGCCAGTGAGAATGGTGCAAGCAGTGAGCATGGAAGGAAAAGACATAGGTGAGAAGAACTAAAAGGGAATTACAGGAGAGGAACTCCAGAGGGCAGCTGTAGACAGTGAAATGGGGCAACAATAGTAGTTGAAAATGGAATAAGATATTACTGGCTGTGTTTTTTTTATAATTATTATTTTTTAAAAACCGTTTAATATAAGACAAAATCCTTGCATTGGGCACAGAGCTGCAAATTGTCAAAGCTACAATACCAGAGTAAGAACAGAAAATGAAAAAAAAAAAAAAAGAAAGAAAAAAAAAATAGCATGAGTGACTGATTTCTTTCTGGACAGAGAAAGAAGGATTTTTATTTTTATTTTTTTATTTTATTTTTTTGTGAGGAGAGAGGCTTGGGAGTGTGAGGGAGAAATTAATGGCCATTTGTGAAAGTGGAAAAGAGATTTTTTTTTTTAAGGCATACCGATGAAAGTTGTGAAAATTAGTTAACCAGGAAACAACAAAAACAACAAAAATTTGTTGCCATTATAGTGCCATTGTAAGACTTTTCCTTGGGATAGGTTCATCACTTGTGTAATGATTCCTGGCTGCTAGAATATCTAGCTGATGGACCATTAATTTGCCAAGATAAAGGAGATTTTATGTTAAGGGATTGACAGCTATCATCACAGACATCCGCATTTGCTAATATATATAATCTGTAGTCATGCATGATGCTGGAAAGACACTCAAATGCTTTGCATTATTTTTAAGATTTCAAGTCAGAAATAGTATGTCTAAATCCAGAGGGGAAGGTTGAGTAGGGTGGTGGTGGCATTTTTATAATAGATGTTCAGCAAGGAATAGGGAATGAAGTAAAAAGAAGACAAAAAAAAGATGAAAAAGAAATTGTTTATCTGTAAAATTTGCCTTGGGGCAATTTCAGGTTCCTTTTCAGACATTAAACCATGAGGTGTAGCAGTATTTCTTTGTAACAGAGAAACACTGTAGGTACGTAGCCACTTCAGTCTGGCACCGGCTGATACTCTACATGGAGCCTTTGTGCTCTACTAGCATTCACGTAGTTGAGAAAAGAACCAGGCTAGAGATTTTATCAGCTGGAAACTAATTAATTTGTTCATTTAGTTGTTTTTCACCTGAATCAGTTGTTCTATAAGGCTGCATAAACACAAATTCTGCTAAAAGGGAGGTGGTAAAGGTGTGAAGGTTAGTTTTCTCCTCTTAGGCCACTGGTATATGCCAAAAAGATGTCCTAATTTGAAGCAAACATGGGATCTGCTCCTCTTATTTCTTGAACTTATCTAGCTCTCAGGGAGCTGAAATGTGTGGAGGTGGAGAATAAAAGATTAATATGAGTCATTTTTTCTTTAAATGTACCATTAGGTAATCACCTGTATTTTTTCTTGATTGGTGGAAAAAAACAGCTGAAATCTTGCTTTATTCCTGTTTACGATCAGCTCCTACATTTTTTTAAAAAATGCTCTTGTTAATGATTCGCTTTCTCTTTTTCACTTAGGCTGTAATTTTTTTTTTTTTTTTTTTTTTTTTTTTTGGCTTATGTTATCTCCTGCTGTTAGTATTTCTCTTTTAAACTGACAACGCAAGGGAGAAAAAAAAGACCAAATGAACCAAAAGGTGTAAAGTGATTACAGATATGCCCGTTTGTGTTGTTTTCAGGCCTGGAAGCAACAACTGTTTTACCAAAACAAAGATTTAATCAATATGTCCCGGCTGAGAAAAACATACACAAGACACACCCAAACATACAGTCTTTACTGCATTTACACAGTTAGTGTCCAATTTCTGGTGCAAAGAACCCTTCTGGAATTTTGGTTGTCCTTTTTACTGTTTTTTCCTGCTTAATAACTACTTAATAATAAAATGTTATGCATTCATCATTAAAATGTCACAAGAAAACTGCAAACTAGGAAAGAAACACTCAAATACTTTAGGCTATTTAGGTCTTTTTCCTCCAATTTCTCCAACAGAGAACAATAACAGCTATTCTGTAAGTGTGAGGGACATGAGAATTAGTGAATTAAGGTATGCTGGATTTCAGAATCACCTAATAAGGAACCTCACTTTTGACTTGGCTAACAGCAGTTTAGTCAAAACAGCTAAGCTAACAATTATTTGAAGGTAATTTCTAGTGAGAATAGATGTAGAGACAAAAAAGTGTTTTGTGCAGGTTTCATATGTCTTTTAATATACTCATATATATGTATATATGTATATATAAAAGAAACAATATAGGTGAAAATATTTTACAATAAGAGAGAGGAAAACATCTTTTTTTTTTTTTGCAATTAACCAAAAATGTTATTATTGTATTTTTCCTTCCATATATAGAGAACAATTTTTGTAAGAGCACAAGAAGCTGTTGTCCTCATCCCCTCTCGTAAAGAAGGAGAAAGTGTCAGTCATTCTGTTCATTCCTTCCTATTCATTTCTGGTGGATGGATTCAAACTATGTCTGTTCATATGATGTCAGGAAACAGAAGGATAAATTTTTACAAATCTAGAATCAATAAATTGGCCACATTTGGCTGGCTGCAGAAAGGAAACTCATTTCATGGCTTCCCAGCTCTCAATTTACTGGACCCCATGGGAATCTCTATAGATAACTAAATCTAAATCAGTTTTAATACAAATGTTCTGCATAAACACACTAACTCTCGTAAAGGGAATACTATGATGAAAGACATTAGAGAAATTGGAAATTGGGCACTCAAATGTTGTATAATATTAAAACCATGCTAGGGCATCTATCCTCAACGATTGTCCATGGAGGACAAGCTGCTGATGTCACTATGATTCAGTAGAAGGTGTAACATCCAGTAACAGGATAGTGTCTATCTTTGTCAGTATTCAGTGATTTCTAGTCCCACTTTAAAACTGAGGGGGGCCGCGAATGGAAATAACTGTTCATTCTGCCTGCTTGACTTCTACTTTTGCACTGCAAACAAGTGACAGACTGGACCACTTGGGCCGGATATCTTCTATGAACTTGCTAGATATGAATTTCTGCTCTAAATTGGTTGTGTTGTCTCAATAGAAATGAGACATGTCCCAGCATGCAGAGAGGCATCCACACCTAAGTTCATTCATTCTGTAGTCTTAAATATAAATATTTTGATAGTGAAGTTGACTCCTATCGCAAATTGCGAATTCTTGTATGTGCTTCTCTGCATCCAAAAAAAATATTTTGACACTTCAAGATAAATGACAGAGAGTCTTCTCCTAGTACACCACTTTTAAAGCTTCCAGCCATGAATGAAGCAGGTGTATCCTTCTAAGAAAACTGAGAAATATGCATTCTTTCTTGGGGAACTTCTGCAGACCCTAGAATTACTTCAACTATAAAGGTTTCTTGGAAATGAGAGAGTGCATGTGGTTATTGATATCTATATGCACTGCTACAAATACCTTTGTCCTTCCAGTTCAGAATATTGGATTTGTTTTACCTAGATGGGTTACCATGTTGACACCTCTTGAGTGTTGGCACTTTCATCTATAAAAGTGATAGTGATTCATCAAGTGCAATCAAAAAGTAGAAATTCATTTCTACTTTTTTTTCCTACTAAAACTTAGAAACGTTCATGCATATCTTTAAAGGAAATGCAATCTCGAAGGTTAGTTCAACACTATATTATATCTTCAGAAATCCTTAATATCTCTGCCAAAAAAGAAAAGACTGAAAATTTCTCCATATCTAGCCTAAAAAACATCCACATAGGTGCAAAGTGAAAGTATTTCCAAACCTATGAATGTCACAGCAGTTTTTGCCACAAGACTGCAATTTTTCAACTCCTACCAGTATTTAGTAGTTTCATCATATATGTTGTTGATATTTGTATGTTTACTGATGAAATAAATATTACTGATGAAATACTGAGTTACTTAAAATGACTAATCATGCAATAGCTAGAGGAAATGACTTATGCCATGAGATACACAAAGCTGTCAGGATGTGAGGGACTTTTTGACCTAATACATGTTGCCTGGAGGTCTGAGGGATAGACATCCCACTTATGAAAATGTATTTATTCTACAAAAAAATAGTTTGCTGGAAGTATAACAGGAAAAGCCGTTTTCTTGTACAGTCATGAATTTCTAGATTGTGAGATTAAGACAGACCCACAGTCATGAAGATCTGAATATCAATGTACACCTTGTCTGCACAAAATATCCTGTTCTACAGGAGAATTTCTACTGAATTAGGTTGAAATCTCTTGAGGGAAGGCACCTTCTAGCTTAGAGTGCATGTTACAGTTTCAGGAGTCTAACACATTGTTACCGTCTCAGGATCTATATCCAAAACTCTTTCAACTGACTAGAGTTGATGTAATGAATAAGCTCCTATTTGTAATTTGTGTCGTCTTGCACATTTCCTGAGGTCTTTAGGATGCACAGAGTGAGTAGGCAACATTCTGTAAGCTTAATTTAAGTTATGTATCAGCTCATTCTGATCACGTTCAAACCTGCTTCCATAGCAACATCTAAAAATACCACTCACTAGTAAAAATAATGAAGCCTTTTAGATGCTTAACACATGTAGTTCTCCATTTATAACAAACAGTGCAGTCATCCCTATTATAAGAACCAAACTTGCTACCTGCCTAGGGCTTCAAAGAAATTTAAATAATTTCTCAAATAATTTCTCTGACATAATTGTCCTTGTACAATGAAAAGAATGTTTTGTTTCTGGGAAAAAATCATGCTCCCCTAGAAGTCTGAGAAGAAAAGAAAATTTGAATACTTGTAAACTAGGAGATGAATGCTTTTCTCACTGAAGTCAATAGTAGGTCTCCATCCCTAAACTCAGTGGAGTTTGGGATGGATGGAGACTGGGGAGTGAAATGCACTCAAACAATAGTCCAGTTGTTTTCAGTGGAAGGCAATATTGTTCCAAACAAACAGATCAAGCTTTAAATCATTATACTGAAAGCTATCAGAATAGAAAACCTGTAGTTTGGATATAGATAGAAGTGGACCTATGCACATTTTAATTATAGAACTTGCAGAGGGAAAATGGCTGAGGAAACGTTGACAAAATTTGGAATCTGATCTCAGAAATTCCATTAAATATTCTCTTTTTAAAAAATTTTATCTACGCTTATCTTTCTTCAAGGTGTATAAGAAGACAATTTTTTTTGCTCTCACTTCAAAACTGACTGTTTGAAGCATTAGGATATACCAATTGATTTCCAGAGAGACCTTCAACCCACATTATTCTGTATTTCTGTACTTGGTTCTCCAAAGCCCAGAGGTGAATGAGATTGTTCTGAAAAGAGGTGTCTGAATTTGGAATTTTTTAGGAGGGACCGCCTGAAATAGAATAAAGCCCTTTATTGCTTAAGACCAGCTCATACCTCTGTATAGTTCTTTTCTACTCACAAAGGACTTTGATTTAATGATCATGAGTGAAGGGGTTTGATCAACTGACCTTTTCCATTTCATAATTCTCTTCAGTAGATTTCTCAAAGGGACCTAAACACATTAATGACAATCAAGTATATTTATAGCTGCCTTCTCTCTTGATTATGGGGACAATTCAGTCACGTAAAAGGACAAGTTGTTAAAATGAGTGTAAAAATGTTCTATAAAATGAATAAATGTAAACAGATACCATGAAACACTTTGCAAAAGCAAGAGCTGTTACAGTGCTGAACAGTCTTTAACAGGAAGCTGATGGAAGTCTCATGGATTTGTGCCATTGGAGCATGTTAACCTTGGAAAATTACTATTAGAATTTATGATGTGGCCAAAATGACCCAGTAATACTTTCTGTAGAGATCTGTGCTTTATGCTGTGGCAATGCAATAGAACTGATCTGAAGATGAGATGCTCTTGCATATTGGTCCATAATAAGACAGGATATGAGAGATCTTTGGAAGAAAGTGGATTTAGGACACAAGTAGTGTATTTAATCACACGCTCTCTTCAAGTAAGAGAGTGATGCTTTCAAGACAACTCAGGCTTGGAATACAAACCGGTCCAGTTTCTATTAAAACTTTCATGAAGGTAAAACTTTTCAAGTTACCAATGAAACCGAGAAACAGTGCTAAAAATAGTGTGTTTTCCTAAGGCAAAGCATGCTTTTGAAACGTAGCACCTTTAGATTACCTGAAATTCACCTCCAAAATCCATAACTAAACTATTTCTCTCTTCCTCATAAAAGTCTGCTTTACTTTATCACAGTTCTTATTACAAAACCTTCATCATCTCTCATGTTCCTCATCTCCGTATGAGGCCCTCTGTAAGGGCCCTTCCAGCAAGAGTCCTTAGACCCTTCATTATATCTCTGACACCCATGTGTCACTTACTTATCTTTTTCAGAAGAAAGGACTACAGGACACTGTAGCATTGGTGGGACAGTTGGACATTATGTCAAATCTCCATCAATAAGAAGATGGTCTCCATCAGATGAAAGAAAGGCTGTTGGAAGCTAATTCTGTAATTCCTATACTACATGTCATCCCTTGTAGGAATGTAACAATTTTGAGATTCTGACAGTGTCAAATTTGTCTGAAATGTGCCATTACTTGGTGTAAGTATATTCAAAAATAGGCAGGCAAACAATGATTGCACGGCCCATATTTCTTCATAACACCAAGCCTCCCCTTATTCACACACGTACGTATGTGCACATACTGATTTCTTTTTCACTAAGATTTCTCCAACAGCTATCTAGTAATAACTAGGTTAATGGTACGTTGTGATTACTTTTGCAAGATGGTTTTAAAATGTTCGCCTTGCTCATCTGAGCTAAAATATCCTACTAATTTTGCAATCTCACTCTCTCTATTCATTTCTCCCAGTGCAATCTACAACCCCGCTTTATTTAATCCATCTGTTACTTCTAAAACGGTCTTTATGCTAAGGACAATAATTACTTATATCTCTATATAGCATCTGTCACAGTAGGTCTCCAAACTGGAAAATACCTCAGGCTAGTACTTCAATATTCAGTAAGTTTCTAAGTATAATTTCAAAGAATACAAGGCTCTTTTGAATATTTTCAGAAATTGACCTCTGAGATTTTTTCTTCTTTTATTAAACTTCTAAAATTTTAAAAATATAAAATTAAAAAAATGCATTGTTATGTTTTAAAAGAAAACAAAATATATCAAATCTGGCATCCCTGAAAATAAGGAAGACCTACTTGACAGCACTTAACAGTCACTCTGTTATTATGTCTCTTACACCGATAATAAGCCAGTCTAGAAAGTAGGAAGTAAACATTTCCATCATGCCTGGAGACACAATGTTCAGAAAGCTTTGTTTGTATTCTTTTTATTGTTTTTAATAGGTTTTCAGAACAGTCAGTCCTACTCCAGTGCTGTTGTCAGTTATTGGCATCATCATTTAATACACTTCACTAACTAATGGAACTGCAACCTTAATCAACAGTAGGAAAAAAANAAAAAAAAAAAAAAAAAAAAAAAAAAAAAAAAAAAAAAAAAAAAAAAAAAAAAAAAAAAAAAAAAAAAAAGAGATGAACAGCTCACTGGAATGTGAAAGTTAGGTAGATAAAATAGGAAAGAAAGATTTATTTAGGTAGAAAGTATGTGTGATGTTTTAAGTAGTGGATTTTTCTGGTAAACTATTACCACGGCTTCATGGAAAAAAACAGGAATTCCAGCTTATAAGAATGAGAATTTAAATATATGGCATCTACTTTTGCATTTGCAATGTATTTTCCATGTGTTGGTGTCTTCAGGTTATTTTGTTGTTTAAATGACTGTTGTATTTCATGACAGGATGAGGTGGTTCTCATTCATGCATAACACAAATTGTTCTGTTGCATGTTAGCAACCAAGCAGTGGTGAATTGGGCTTGCTGTACATTTTCAGATGGAAAAACTCCTTTTGAGGTCTACTTGCTGTGGAAAATGGAAATTTTTTAATCAATAAACTAAGTGTCTGTCAATCAAAGTAATTTTATCTAAATAAGCTTGATTGCCTCCAAATGTTTTGTTTCAAGTTTCTTCATGTGTCCATTTTCTCTATGCAAAATTCTAGTTTCAAGGACTACATATGTTAAGAGATTCCTGTCAAGCGTAATAGTTCCCTCATGTTGAGAGGCAGAGAATATATTTTAGCCATTTAGGCAATTTTATTTCCTCTTTGGAATTACATAGCCTCAATAAGATTTCTCATGGACCCATTGGATAGACTTCACATCAATTTTCTGATACTTCACACAGTGAAGACCAGGAAAAAAATCCAGATGGATAATTTCATATGCAATACTTTAAATGAGGCCACAAATTTTAATGTATTAAAGTTCAAATAAAGTTACCAGAGGACGAAAGGGTCTTTTCAATCAATTGGATTTTAATGCCATAAATTCTGTGGTCTGGTTGCCATTTCTTCCATAGACTTCATTTGTGACCCTGAGGATTTATTTTACCTTTCTCTGTTGTCTTTATAAGCTACAGTCTAAATTAAAGTCTAAGGTCTTAGACTTAGACTTTACATGTCTAGACAAAGTAAGACAAGATATCTTTTAAATTAAACACTCATAGCTTGTGTACCTGCATCTTGTTCCTTTCTTCTCAATTTTTTAAAGTACATAAAATATCAAAAAATAAGCAAACAAAAAAAAACCCGGAAGGTATATAGGACAGCTGCCTGGAAAATTAAGAAGTTTAATCAAATTTAGAGATAAACTGAGGAATTGCACCAGTTTTAGACAGGAATAACTGCAAAGTAAATTTGTGGCCTATGGATATGCAAGTCTCTTCCTTTTTCCTTCAGAAATATAAACATTGCATTTATTCAAAAAGTGGATAATCATAGCTACTCTGTTCTTAGACTAGTCACTCCTTTTGATTATATATTTGATTGTATCCAATGGTTTCTGCTGTATATGATTCTGTTCTGGTAAACTGACCCTGTTTTCATCAAAAAGGTGGATGATTCTAAGCTGGAGTATAGGACATGAACCTGCCCTTGAGGTGTATTTGGAACTGAAGTTGAGAGGAAAGATATCTCAATACAGATATATATATATATACACATATGTTTTGATATTCGTACTGTGAATTTTCATTTCATTTCATTTTCACTGTAAAAAAAAAAAAAAGACGTTACATAAAAATCGAATCCTTGGCTGCAGAATTTAAAATCACTCATTTAGGCCTGATTTTAAAAGGTTGTGTGCTCTAAATCTCTTTGCAGCATCTAAAGATATGTATTTGAAAACGGAGTCTTCCAAAAGCAGCATCAACCTCAGGCCAAGTAGAAAACAGTAGGAATAAAGTAAGTACCTCCAGTTACAGCTTCATATCTTCTCTCATTCCTCACTCTCATGTCTTTAACAATGATGTGATGTAATGAACATATTTTATGGAAACACTATTAATGGATCATTGTTCAAGTATGGCTGTGTGCAAATGTTTATGAATAGGCTTTTCTCAGCATGTTTAACATGTCAGTCTATAATAACTCTATGAGATCTTGCAGCAATTTTACAGCACATCATTCAAGTCATCCATTTCTAACACTTAAAATATTTTGGTACTACACAATGTCATCATTGTTTAATGCAGCACATTGTGAAACCTTTTTTTTAAGCAGCATTTCAATACTCTTTTTCCTTTAAAAAAAAAAAGAAAAGTGATTCATATCTTTGAAATAAACACTTGAAGAAAGCAAAAAATACAACTTCAAACTCAGGAAATCAACAGCAATTGTACTTTGCTGTCTTAGTTCATTATTTATGAACTGTGGATGATTTTTCATTTGTCAGGAAACTTCTAGGCGTATAGATAGACTGAAATGATCTTTTCCATTATGAATAGATGTTACTATCCCATTTGGTACAGGATGATGCTTGAAAATAATGAATCTGAAAGTTCATTACTGGAAGCAATCACTTACACCATGATGCCAAGATCTTGTCTGTTTGTTTAACTTGCAACATTGTGGTATTAAATGTTTTGTCTCATAGACAACATTGACAAAAATCATCTGGGGTTTTCCCACACCTTTGTTGAACCCAGTTTATTGTAATATGAGATTCATCAGCATGAAAGCAGCTGTGACGAAAACCTGATTCTTACAAAATCGGTTAGGCATCCTCATAATTTTCTTACTGGTCTACCACACTATTTTGTGATTTTTGTAATTATGTTTCTCTTGGCCATTTGTTGCACCGGAGTTATCCTTATTAAATATCAAAGAATATTGCAGCATATTTGAGGTTGTAAGGGATCTCTGGAGATCTCTATTCCAACTCCTCTGCTCAGAGGAAGGTCAAAAAGAGTTAGTTGCTTAGGGTTGTGTACGATGCAGCTTTGAGTAATCCCAGGGATGGAAATTCAGGACAAACTGTTCCAATGCATGACCACCCTCAAAGTAAAAAGAAAAAAAAACTGTTTAAGTTGAATTTTCCGCATTTCAATTTGTGCCAGTTGCCTCTCATCCTGAAATATCTCCAGCCCACTTTAATCCCCATGCTCCAATAGAAGCTATTCTTTACACTTCCCAATCATATATTGTCCTCATAGTCCCATCGTACTTCTGATGACTCAATCCCAGGTTACCCAGACAGATCAATGCATTTCTGCAGTCGTATTGTCAACCGGTGTTGTTCTGTAAAAGTTAACCCTGAAATCTCCTGTTTCAAGCCAAGCAGCACTGAACTTTCCAACCCTCAGCTCCACGGTTGTAACTTGTGGTTCACTTGGTGGTTGTAACTTGTGGTTCACTGCCTGCTTGGCAGACAGACTTGAAGCATCTCTTCCTATTTTGTCCACTGCCTTTCTGAACTGGTTATTTTGCAGACATGCCTGTGGGTAACACTGTAGTTACCAGAGAGCCTCTGGTAATGCTAGTAACACTACCCTGTGCAGTTATTCCATCTTTTTTTTTTTTACAGAAAAAGAAGGTTCTGAAGGCATCATGTTATTTGCAAGTTCACCAAAATCTGGAAGCAATTTATGTTCATAAATTGAGAGGAAATTAGTGTTATCTCTATTTGCATGGAGATTAAAGTTATTTTTTTTCATATTATTTTCCCTTAAAACAGCAGAAACAGATCAAACCACAGATTGGAGCACTTATGTTGATCATACAGTTGGCCAATAGTTATTACAGGAAAAGAGATGGAAAGATAACACTCTGAAAACCAGATTTTTCCATGTCCCTTGAGATGTCTGAATTTAAGAATGGAAATAAGGACTTATGAAGCGTGAGAAGAGACAAAAGGATAAATGAAATGCTAGGTTGTTGGAGACATGGCTCCTGGGGATAACAGAGAAATAGGTAAACCTCTGAGCACAGATTATGTCAAAGGGCCATTATAGTAGCTCTACTCTAAATAAAGTCCCTCTGAGTAAGGGGGATACTTGTTTTCTCTTCAAATAAACTCAAATTCCTTCTGCCCATCTTCTGAACCAGCTGAGCAAGAGGCAGATTCCTTGTGGGATCATGGTCTGCCCTGGAGAAATAATAAAAAATAATGGGTTATTTGGTAGAAGTTCGTCCCTGTCTGACACTCTGGGATACCACCTTTACCACTAGAGCTCCGTGATGAATTTTCTTTTCTCAGCATAACATGAAAAAATTTCCATTTCTTTGCTTTGTGCTGGAGGAGGAATGTGTGGGTGGATACTCACCATTCTTTTAAATGTAAACCTACTGCAATTAGTAAGTTAATTACAATCTTTTTTAACGTTACATATTTGTAACGTAAAGCAGTTTGTGTTATATAACTTAAAGCAGTTTTGTGTTATGCTGTTATAAGATAAATATCTAAACATGAGACATTTATAAACCTTTACTTGAAATGAATTCAGAAACTCTTACAAAGAACATCAAAATGTTTAGAAAATTATTGACTTTTTTTTTTTTTTTTAAACAAGGCTGTTCTTATAGCTTCTCAAAATAAGCAGTGAGTCTGCCCCCATCCACCTCCAGCCTCCACCTCCTTCCCATCTGTAAGGCTCTCTCCTTTTCTCTCAAGGTAATCATATAAGTAATGGAGACCAGACTAGTCAGAAGCAGATATTTCTCAGCAGCCTCCAGCCTTCAAAGTCCTCAGTTTGCTCTTCAGCCTTCTGCAGCCTAAGCAGTTTATATCACCTCTCCAAAAGTGGTGCTGACTAAATGCAGACATTTACATTGCTCAGCCTACACACCCTTGCTGTTAATGATTATCAAGTCCATAGAGTCAACAGTCAGAACATGATTCATCTCCTTCTGAAGCAAACCATTTGTAATACCTGTGAAAAGTGAGATGTTGAACCAAAATGCCGAGTGTACCTTGAAAAACACCGTGCTAATGTGTTCCTGTGAAAGGACCTTCCTTCTAACACAGAAATGTGGTTGGTCCACAATCCTCCACTTGCAAATATCACAACTAGTTTAATGACACTAAAAAGAATACAGAAATTTAAGTGCAGACTTTTCCAAGAATTATATTTTCATTTCTCTTTAATTATTCTCTGTGTTAGGATTTCTTTCTCCGAGACAGGAAATGACTGAGAGCAGATACTAGGCAGACATAAAGCATTTCCCTTATGTAACAGCTGCTTTACATTTTCAGAGAATTTTAACCTGCTGGTAGGCTGAGGTCTTCCAAGAAATGTTTGTGGGTTGTTTTTATTCTATCAGCATGCTCAAAGGAAATCAGATGCAAGACACTGACACAATCTAGCTGGGGATGATCATTCAGACACATCCAGCTGCAGTCTTTCTATTCACTGCTGCCTAGTTCCCTCTTTCAGATAGGGAAAAAAAGTTCCAAAGATGGGAAATTTTGGACTCACACCTGCTTCAGCAATATCTCCCTGTATAATTACAATGAAACAGAAAAGATCTTGAGAAAGTTACCATTTATACAGGAAAAGCATTTAGAAGGATGAATATTGTTTTCTGCTAAGAATACATTTGCAATAAAAGAAGTCCTGAGCATATTTCTTCAAGGTCAAGAAATTGAAATTGAATGCCTTTCTAAAAAAAAAAAAAAAAATCATTGTCATTAAAAATAAGAGCAGACAGTTCAACACCCAATTTGAACGATGCACTTGCACTTTTTTTTTGTTTTGCCCATCACCTCCTTTATGAAAATTATATTAAAACTTGTAGCAGAAAAGTTTGGAGTTCTTTGTTTGTTTGAGACTGATACAAAAAAACATAGATATGCTTTCAGAATGGAACTCATGTATTCTGATATATTTGAGAATTTCTGAGGAAAAAAACCCTCAACTATAAATATGATTCTGACAAATATGATTCTTACTTGCTTCAGAAGGTGAAGACAAATTAAATTCATTTACCAATTAAATTGAGACCCTTCAAATGGAATTGATGTTATAGTAAGTAAGACAATAATGACGTATAGATAGTTTTGGAGGGTGTATTGTGCCTCAGCGAAGATCTCTTTGAAGAATTCATTTGAGGCTACTGTTTACATCTCTATTTTGGCTGGTCTGCAGAGGCTGTAACAACCTTCACATATACCACCTTCTCTTTGCATGACTTAAGGCTTCCAAACAGGATCTGTGTTTTGATTTGAACCAAATTTGAGCTTTTTTTCCCCCTTTCTGTTTTCTGGAAAAAGAGAGGAAGATGTGGAGAGAGAAGTGATTGGGTTATCATGTTTGCACATGAAGGTAAAATGCTTGGAAAATGCTGACATGAATAATCTCTCCCTATACATATATACTCACCCTCTTGAGAACTATAGTATTAACAACACTGTGACCTCAATTTCCACTCCATTTGGACACAGAGTTGTTTTTCATGAGAGTTTGAATCACTCAAGTAGCTCTCCATTCTTGTTTGTCGGTTTCTTGCCTATTTATTTTCTAGCTCACAGAGACATTACATATACAAAGGCATTTCCCAGTGCTCAGTTCTGAATCTTAAATTTCAGAATCAGAGATTTCCCAAAGACTTTTCAAGTGCATAGATAAGAAAGACTAATGAGCAGCAGTGGAGAAAAAAAAAGAGAAGAAAAAAAACCCATGATAGTAATGTCAGAAGTTATTAGATTTACTGTCCCAAAACCTCAGCAGGAGCAAACGTGGCACAATGCCATGCAATGAATGTGAACTCTTTGGAGCTGTTCCATACTTGCACAACCTGAGACTCTGACCAGCACACTCTGCCAGTAAATTTTAGTCTTTATATTTAAAACAACCTTGACTTTTCTGAACAGTGTGAAAACAAAGATCATATATTTTAATAGAAGTTGGTGGCCTTGAGACTGACAATTTTGTTACCATCAGAAACATCCATGCCATGTACTTCTGGGTATGTGAGATAGATTTAAAAATAAATTTAAAAAAGAAGTCCAAGATCCTGAGAAATAACTGTGCAGTCACAAAGGAAAAGATTAAAATTATTTTTACTATTAATCATGAGTTTACAGCCAAAATAATTATTTTTATGAATAATCTATTAAATCAGACTATTACCTGGTCTTAGCATCTGGTAATACTACAAACCTGGTTTTGGACGTTACAGGGAACCAATATGTCCATTTCTCATATAAACACAAGGATTGTAAATGCTGATTCTGTACTTATGACCAGTATCTATCATTTAAATAGACATCCAGGGTGACTTTGGTTCTCTAAAATCTGGGTATCTAGTGCATTTCATACATAATTCGGTATCCCACATATCTGGTATGATCTTTCTAACCTTCAGAAAATCAGTTCTCTTCCACAGTAGCAATTGGGAGTCCAGGTGATATCTCCTGGGGACTTCTTTAGACATGTGATTACCACCTTTTGTTGTGTCCTACAGATGGAGAATCTCAACATCTCCCTGTAACCTTCTTGTCTGGTCATTTAGCTCTTAAAAATATTTCCTTTATTAAGTTTGATATGGATAAGAGAGAACAAGCATTCATTTAGTGTGGCAGCAGTCAGTCTTTAAATATCATGTGTGTGAGAGAGGAGAAAAAGAAAGAAGTGTGATGGTGTCCCAGGACTGGGATTTTGTGGTGTGGTAGTAATTCTGGTTAATCCTGCTAGATAAACAGTATATATTGGTTCTCTCACATAAGGGTTAGCTGCTACCATGCCATTATTAGCAAACGGGAGGCAAAAGAATGGCACATTGATACCACAAAGGCATCAGTAACAAAAATGATGCTCTGACGGCATGGATTTCCTAGCTAGAGCAGAGAAGGTTTTACAAGCAGGAGATATGAAGCTGTGCATTTTGCATCTGTATAGCCAGTCTCCTCTTGCTCCTCTTTTGGCCACCTGCTGAGAGCACAGCAAGGACTTTATGAGGAGGGGAAGGGCTGTGAGTGCTCAGTGTGGGGGTTTTAGTGGGGAGCTTGTGCTGCAGCTTTGGAGGTGCTTTATGGTGGAACAGTGTGGGCTCAGCGACGGGTAGGATAGCAACTCCTCTGCACACTGTGCCTCCCTCCATTGTGCTTCTGCTAAACATCACCTTTTAAGTGCTATACCTGGTCAAATAGAAATACCGTGGAATGACAGCTCAGATCTCTCTCTTTTTTTTTTTTTTTTTTTTTTTTTTTTTTTTTTTTTTTTTTTTTTTTGCTATCTTACTTCTCCATCCCTGTCTCCCTCCTTCATCTATAAAAACAACTATGTTAGGGATCAATTATCCCAAGCCATTAAATCATCAGCAGTACTCACAGCTGTAAAAAACATCTGCATTACAGGCTCTTCTCCCTCCTAAGAGACAGAGATGTAATTGATTCTCTCATTCTAGCACAATTGTGCAGCTTCTGGTTTATGTTATGTTGGGGAAGCAGCAGGGGGAGGCATCTCGCCTCACTTTAAAACCTATTCCTGTTCACCTCATCATGAAACACATGCCTGGGCTTAGAAACAGCTCATGGGTCTCGTGGCAAGGAGCAACTTCATCTCTTTTCCATCCCTCAGTCTTTGACTTGCCTCTTAATTCTGTAAATGATTTTGCTGCCTCTAAGCCAGGCAGTTCTAATGACTATTTTCATCACGTACATTACTACTACAGTTTTTCTCTTTTGAGCTGTCTCTACACTGTTTGTTAAGAGCAGAACTGTTCAGAAGTATCTCCATTCACGTGGACTTGATCATACAGCTTGTGGATGCATCATTACTTACCTGATTCTCTGATTTCCCTTGAAAACTGTAATTTCCAGGATGAGGAAAGATTCCTCAAAGTGTCCTGATTTAACTAGGGCAACCTCACATTTGAAGAAGAAAGGTGTTATCGCCAAGTTCAAGTGATTTAGAAAGCTTTTATTCAGATCTGAAGAGTCTCTAATGTCAGAGAAATATTTCATGTTGTTGTTCTGTAGAAGGGTGTATCTTCATTGAATGTACTAAAATACACAGATTAGGTAAGATATAATGACTGTGCCCATGACCATGTTGGAAGAGTCCTTCCAGAGCAGAGAGCACAGGAGCATCACAAACACCCTTCATCATTTGTGCATGAAAAACAGAGTTGATCCTGTGCAAAGCAAAAAAGACTATGTAGCAAAAAGCTGATATCAGTCTTCATAAGTGGGAATAATTAATGACAAATGATGAATTACAGGACTAAATTTTTGGGAAAAAAGCATACTTTGGATATCTGAGTACAATTTGCATTGATGTTGTAATTTATGTTTAATATTTAAAGTTTAATATTACTATAAAAATACTCCTTTTCATCAGTAAAAATAGAATTAGTGTTAATAATAGGTAATGAAAATTTAAACAGTCTATGATGTGAGCATTAAACAAGATGGTATATTTTAGAAATGTAATATTTCCAATTAACCTATTTTATTTACTGTGTTTAACAACTAAGTTCCCAAAAATAACATATCAAGAGCTCAAGAGCTTTTTTTTTCTCATATACTTGACTGAACTGCAAGAACATATACCCACCTGTTTTCATTTCTAATATATATACAATGTTTTGATTTGATTTTATATTCTCTAAAAAAAGTCCAAAAGCTCTACACTGAAATATTGATATTAATTCTGTCTTTTTGACACTTCAGTAAGAATTGTTTCCAATATCAAACTGTAGACTAAAAATTTCACATATTTACTGTGAAACCTGAGAGAGGAGAGGAGATTTTACTTACTTAAAAATTTAATTACATCACATAACACATAAAGTAACCACGTACCCAAGCAATGCCTTCAGATAATATCTACATATGTGTGCAGTCTCTGTAGATTAGCCTCTGGGGGCTATTTGAAAAGGAGATTTTTCATAAGTCACAACATGGACAATATGGGATTTGCCCTTGTTTACATGATCTAGCCTCTTTGTTTTGATCGTCTGCACGTTAAAAATTATATTACTGACAGAATAATTGCCTGTAAATGATAAACAAACATTTTTCTATTGTGATAAATCTACTGTGCAGAGTAGTAAATACAGAACAAACAGAGAAATGGTGTTTCTGTAGTGGCACCCTCTGCCATCATACTGTGACATTTTATCAGGATATAACACTATTTTTCATGTCATCTTTATTACTTCCCTTGAGTTATTCCAGTATTTTCAAAGATTCTTCAAAGGGTAGTGAAGTCGTGCTATGGAATAGCTTCTCATACAGCAGTGGTCAAAGCACCATCATTTCAGACAATTAAAACACCTATGCCTTGGATATGGAGCAAGAAGTGGATTTTTTTTTTTTCCAGTTACTCTAGTTCTAGCTATCCTTCCTACCAGCAAGGGTTGGATGCATCTTTCAGGTTCCATCAGCATTAACCAATTAATGTTGGTTAAAAAAAAACAGTGTTTGCTCCCAAATTGCACCATCATTGCTCCTTGCTCCTCCTAGTCTGCATCTTCAGAGACATGAAATTGATTTCAGGCATGGCTGGGAGGGGGTTGAACAAAAGAACAGATAAGTTGAAAATATCCAAGTTATGTTGCTGTGATCAAAAAAAAAAATAAAAACAGTAAAAAAAGAAGCAATGCAATTACTCTTCAAATTAGGTGGAAATTACTATTGAAATATTTTGCAATTCTCTGTCTTTAAAATATTTGCCATTTATTGTATGCTTCTTATCTGGCAGAGTGGTAAACTCATGAATGAATGAGAACATACAAGTCCTTCAAGTAGATTTTTCACCTTCAATCATGTCCCCAGTGCTCCGATAGAGTAATTTGTTTCCACTGAAATCAATGTCCTACCCTGATTACCGTCTGCTGAGGATCTGAATCCTAAATTACATATTGAACACAGCTCTCCAGAATGGAGAAGCTAATGCACTAAATGTTCTGTCATCCACTTCTGCCAGAAGACAGTGAAGTGCCTTACCCTGTTGATTAGCATTCAGCCAAGATTCCCATCCAGCCATACAGACATGAGTGATTCAGCTGAGAGAAAACAAAACCTTTCCACAGTAAATAATTCATGCTGTAGCTACGGAGTTGTTTCCCTCTGTCAAGCAGCGTGCAAGTCTTATTTAATGTTTCCACAGAGTATTCCTCCTTCAGCATGCTGTGTAAACATTAACTAAACTATGCTAACATTTTTCTCTTTTCCTCGCATGTGAAGTTACTCTGGTTGCTTTCACAGGTAAGTGAAATAATTGTGCCTGGGAGAGAAACAAAGGTGCAGGAGAGGGGAATTTCATGTGTGTGAAAATGTGGCTGTCCCCGCCTGAAATTGCATAACATTGAATATCAGTGACCTGTACACACTTTGGAAATGGCGTGGAGCAATCAAAACACCTCTTAGCTGTGTAATGTGTTTCCCATCAGGGCACAGGTTTAGATTTATAGGACACAGAGGTACTTAAGCGCTTCATATTTCAATGGGAAAAGCTGTGGCAACGGTAGTCAGCAGAGGAATAAGACATGAACCCTGTTTGTGGAGTCTCAGGCTTGGCTCATTGACCCATTCTCATTGACACTTTTTACAGACCTCTGAAATCCTCAAGCAATAAACACCGTGGTCCATCGTGAGGGTATCTTCAAATGCAAGTCTAGTCTGTGCTGGTCCTGCTTCTTGCCTTTGCACTGTGATGGGGTGATTCAGAACTCCTCTGTATCTGAGTCATCTTCGGATCCAAACATAAAACAGCAGCTACCTCATCAGTTGCTTTGGCAGCAAGGGACAGCCGTAAGTGTAAAGGTATAGAAGACATAATGCCTTCATTTCCTTTTCACACAGCTACATGATGTAATTTGTTTATTACAGCCTTAAGCTTTTCAAATGCTTTTAAAAAATTAAACCCTGGAGACTAAAAAGGAGAAGGAAGGGAAGAGTGATAGATGTTTTCTATCCAAGAAGTGATTGAATATGCAATCTCTAATGCTTCTGCACCAAATCAAAGAGCATTTCATGGTGTGTGCACTCCACGGAAAGTTTCAGGATTTAGGGATTTAGTTATTTTGTAGAATCAACTTCATGCATCTGCAAGACAAATATTGAAATATTCCTTAGTGGGAATTGTACTGAGCACAATTTAGTTTGGAAATAAATTATATCTGAATGTAAATATTAAATAGCATTTTTTCTGGCAATTCTAAAGGAGTACTTGTTTACTGTGTTTGCTTGTTTAATGCAAAATCATGAAAAAATATAGCTTCAAATAAGGTAAAAAAGGTTATTTTTTTCCTAACCCTCAGGTATCAGTTTTATTGCTTGCCTGCACAGAGTCATAACTTGCAAGGAAGCAGCATGAAGATACAGCTTTTTGGACCCTAAGATACACATCCACAGCACCATTTGTATCTCTGATGCAGAGTCTACAAATTGGCATCATGATGTGATACAGGGTGCAGAGACTAGCATGGATCCAAGTACAGCACAGTAATATAGCTCGAGATTGATGTTAGTTTGGCTTTAATTTGACAGTTATTTCCAGTTCTGGAGTTATTGTGTTTTCTGTTTGCTCCAATGCTGCGTAAGTAATGATGCACAGGAGGTAGTAACAAAATATTTTAATAGATATGACTGCAGTAATATAGGTAGTGATGGGGCTATATTTCAGTATATATCTCTCTGCAGGAAGAGCAACAGCTCCTAGCTGGACCACCTGTAATCAGAACAAGGCATATCTCCAGCCTCAATGCCAAGACCTTCAGTAAATCTTACATCACAGTCCTGTGGATTTGTCTATATCTAGGCAGATGTACTAAGCTGCTGATCTTTGTCGACTATATTGAGAATTTATTCGCATAGATGACATGTTGACACCTTAATTTAGATAAAGCTGAATTGTACCCTCAGGGAAACACAGTTGAAAATATTGCCATCGTAATGACAGAAAAGTTTTCCATTGTCAAACTATTTAACAACAAAACATGAGAGGTTAATCATAAATAATAGTCCGATGAGATACCTATGTGAAGGCAAATCTGTGATAGAGCCAGATAGTGAAGACCATGCACTGTGTTTTGCAGGAAATAAAACTGGATGATCTAAAAAACCTTCTGGCCTGTGGACCTGTGAGTGGGAAGTTAGTAATGACATCAGTGACTTCAGTGGTAACAGAATTAGGCCAATAATGAGAACTCCGGTAAATCACCATTAAGGAATAAATAAACCCTTCACTTTTGACCATATCAATGAATCACCAGATTACACTGGAGGTATTGTGCCGTTGAAAGGCTCTTATTTTCAGATGTGATACATAAGAAATTGTGAACATTTATTTTGATTAAAAATCCTGTGCCCTTTTTTCCCACGTGTGGTAGTTATAGAGGTGACTGATGTATCAGGTATCCAGAACTGACATCTCTGATATTCAGTTGTTGAATGAAAGAGGCTTTTCAAGGGTGCCTGCAGCATGCTCATGCTGTCTGTGGAAGGGCAGCAGGGCAGCCTGTGACCTCAGAGAGCAATAGAGGGGATCATTTAGCCCAAGCCCGCTACAATTCCCAAGGTTAAAAAAGCTTTATCTATTGGTCTCTTTCATGCATTTAGATGAACTATGCCTTCTACCTTTTATTTCCCTTTTATACCTTTTCTTGCTTATAGTTTTCCAAATATAATCTGATCCTCGGTAGTCTGCAAGAGATACTACATTCACGTGAGCACATGATTTCCTATAGCTCAAGGTACAACCTGAAAATCAGTACTGGCAATAGCAACTTTTTTTTTTTTTTTTTTTTTTTTTTTTTTTTTTTTTATTTTATTTTATTTTATTTTATTTTATTTTATTGTCTGTCTGAATGGGTGATGGGAGAGATGGGACATCATTATTTCTGAAACAAGGCTACAACTATAATAATAGTTGAAATAGGCCCCAAACCACTTACTGGCCCTATGTCCAACCATCACACCCTGGAGCATGATTAGTGTAAGAGACTGCAAGGTGCTCATTTATCCTTTTAAAAGCTGAATTGGGAGCTATTGATGTGGGGTCCTGGTTAAAAGAGTTAAAAAAAAAAAAAACTAATAAGAAAATTCATTGGAGTGTCTTGATGTGCAACTGAGTAATGGGGAAAGAAATGGTTAGAGAAATGCAATATATTTGAATTATAGAGATTTCATTGTTAAGAAAAAACTTTTTCAGGTTTTCATAGTCTCTCTTGATTTTTCATTATTCCCTACCACCAATATCTTTCTCTCCTCTATAAATCCATATGCATAAATTCATGCCTATAAATTCTCTATAAATATTTTCCATATTCCTTGACCCTTTTATATGAGGGAACCCATATGCCTCTATTCACAGTGGCTTATTCTGACTGTTGATTATTTTGCCAAATTCTGACCATCTTCATTTCAATCTTTAATAAAGTTCTTGTCTTTCCTTCATACTTTTCTTATTTACTTTGGCTGGTGGTATTTCTTTATCGATTTGATTTGATGTAGTCAATGTTTGTCCTTCTATTTTGTTTGGTTTAGACATCTGCTACAGAGACGTTTTCCTTCCTGTGAATTTCCATTTTCCTGTAATGTAGCATAGTAATTTGTAGCTTTCCCCCTGAGTCATTGATTACAATTTTTAATACCATTTTTGCTTCCCTCAAATTGCTAACAAGAGTTGTTATGGTTAAGAGAGAATCATTCTCTTCCAAAATGCTCCATCAACTTTGTAAAAGCAATTAATGTGAGATATATTCATATGACTGCACTTCTTCCAAGCAACTTATGATCTTTTGGATTAAAAGGAAAAATAAAAATTTAAAAAAAGAAACAAAAAAAAAAGGAAATTCAAAATAAATATATTTTTTCTAACACTTATTTAAATCTCAGAAAAAAAAAATGTTTGTTTTCCAGGTTATTTCCATTCTTCTGTGGTCATTTCAAAGCTCCCTCCCTCAGCCTAGGACAGGTTCCTTAAGGATTCTTTTCTTTAAGTAATCTGAATTGCTTCAGCTCTTAGTCCCTCTTCTTATTACTTAAATATGTAGAAGGACAGATAAGGGAGACCTGGAGATCTCCATTCCCAGTTAGGAGTCCTAATCACTGTCTGTTAGAATTGCTTTTTTCTTTTACATCTGGACTCATACATCTGCCTGCAGTATAGCAAAGACACTGCAGTGTAGGACTTGTAAAGTGCCTAAAACTCAAGACCTCCATTCTCTAAAACATTTTGTCGATTTCTTTCTCAGTAACTCCAGGGTGCCAATATTCCCTTTCTCTTCTATAGACACTGTTATATTCCAAGCTGTGATAGGACTCCCCAAATTCTAGAAATATGTGTGTGTAGTATCAAATGATTGGTAGGAAATGCTACTTTCTCTCTTCTTTACTTTCTTTTTTACTGTGTCTTTTAGCTACAACTCTCTGGAACCTCCCAGCGAAAATACCTGCTGCTCTGACCATATTCACATACACTTTTGTTGTTACTTCTTGGGTAGAACCTGCAGTGATGGTAACATGTTTTCAGTTATTGCAGGAATAATTTAATGAAATTCAAGGTCATCCACTTATGCTCATTTTTATATTTCCAGACGTAGTATCTATACCCTGCACTGGGATCCTGTAAATCTTGTCATGTGCATTGCAAATGATGGAGCATGGATGGCTGTGAGGAAACCTGAATAAGTCTTCTGCTAATGTTCAAACCTTAGGGTAACTACATAGCTGTTCCTTCCAGACCAGAACCAAACTCTCTCTAACCAGCTCTGCATATTCAGTAGCACGAGTTCATGTCTGCTCGATAAATACTCTCACTATTGCTCCTACTGAGTTCACAGCCACATCTGGTCTTAATTTCTACCACTGTAATTAAACATTCTGCTATTGTTTCTGAAGTTTAATTTTGGAACTGGGCTTGACCACAGACTATGACTGTAAATGTGCCTTTGCTCCCACAAGATCTCCAAGTCTCTGTGCTGTTACAGAAAAAAAATGTTTCTGGGCTGAAAATGACTGTATTGTGTATATATATATATATATATAAATATATATATATATACATGCAGACAGATACATATTTAAAAAATGGTGTTATTCATGACCAAACAGAATTTCTTTACAGCATTCCAAGATGCATAATTGCTTGCAAAATTTGGCTCCTGTTTTATCTTATATGCTCATTGAAAATTCCCAAAGAATTTCATCACAGATTATAGGAAATAGATTTTTGTGTGAAGATGTGGAAGACCATCTAAAACACTTGCAGTAGATCAGTTTTCAAACTTGAGATGTTTTACAAATGTTTTCTATGACAATAAAAGAAATCAAAAGAATTGAGATACAGTGATCATATGAATGGCAATAACATAAGAAAAGACTGTGCTAAATGTTTGGATATGTTTTATTTATGTCAAGAAAAGAAAATTAAGACATCCCAGAATTCCAGATAACATTAGTCCTTTCTCCAACTCACTGCTCTTTAGAATAAGAAGCAAGAGTAATAGGAAGATTCTGTGCAATGCGAAACCAGAATACTTGCTGGTGGGACAGTGAATAATATGCACCTTTTTTAAGAGTAGAACAGAAATATTTTGTTGTCTGTGTTACTTTGTGCTTTAGTAGCACAAGAACTATTGGAACAGTAAGCAGCAATTATTAGCAATCTGAGCAGTTATTTACTACAACAAGCAGAAGAGCCAGTGACACTTAATTTACTCCTATGAATTTGCCCCTCATTTCACTGAGGCAGACTTAGGCTGACATTAGTGGATCCTGTGTTGTGTACATGGCTGGGGGAGGATTTTGGAGAGAGTTCAGCAATATCTTAACTCTTCTCATTAAAGTCAAAGATTTCCTCATTTGCATCAAGCAGAATTAGGCCAGAACCAAGGTGAGATTCTGTTTCAAACAAATAAGGTTTCAGTCTCTTTGCTAAAAATAAAATTAGTTGGAGGAGAAATTGCCTGGTCTGGTCCCAAAGGAGTGCAGTATATCTGAAGAGATATGGAAAAAAAATATTTTCACTTGCTTGAGATAAAAGAAAGTACACCTTCTCTTTGTGCATAAGTTTTTGTGCGGATAAATTTTGGTGAGATGCATTTTGCCCTTCCTGTCTGAAGAGCTCTAAGAGCCACAAATTCTAATTCTTGAAACTGTTGACTTATTGAATCTCCTGCCCTTTTTCTACCAGCCAGGAGTGACAATAGGCTGAAACAGACTTTTTCCTTATTTCCTTTTTTCCTTTTTCAGAGAACTTTGGTTAACCAGCTGCTACTCATTACACTTCATTTGTGTGTACAAGAGGTGATATTTCCAGATTTTTCACCCAAGTACTGGGCTGGTAGCCTTGCTTCTTCTAAAATCAGCAGTGGCATCTGTTCGAGGTGGAGGACTGCTATGATATCAATATCAAATATTAATACAATTAAACTCATTCTCAGGTAGGAAAAAGGGATTGTAGTGATGCATGAATGTGGCAATCTTCATAAAGTATATGAACTCAAGGACCTGGCTATTAAACAGTCTGCTGAGCCTGTCACGAGATTTTCTTTTCCTAACCACTCTGTGTACTATTTAGGCGTGATTTGCATTTTTAGTTCCTGTGGCATCTTAAAATAGGGTAATTAACCCAATTTCCTGGCTAAATCTAGTGGAGGTAATTACATTTTGCATACCCAAATTTTCCCCATATTGTTAATTAGAGAGAAGTTTTGCATTTTTTTTTCCTACGATGCTGATTCAATGCAAATAACAGCCTGCAAAAGTTTTGCTATAGTTCACTGAAGTATAGTTTTTAAATCCTCTTCTGAATGAATTGAATTCAGCTAATCTATATCAGTTTATGTTTTCACATTAGCCTTATGAAGCAATACATATGCACTGAATAATTTAAAAACAGAGGTAGATTGCAGTGCTCTATTTCAGACAAGTGTGATAAAGATGGGAATAACTGTAACAAGGTCATTCAATAATGCTCAAAGGAATTCTGAAAAGAGCTGCTGAAAAACAGCCCTCTTAGGAGCTGACACAGTTTGTTGGATAAAATATGGGTATAATTAAAAAATAAGAAAAGTACATTATACATATATAACAGTCTTCTGGAAAGTGGTTATAAGCAGTAAAGTCTGTATCATATCTTTCAGATTTGGAAGTCTCAAGGTCTTGTAGGTTCAGGAATGACACTAGATGTCAATGATCAGGAACTAAACCCCACTGCTAGGATTTAGACTTCCTATTTAAATGTAGATGTCCCAATTGTAAGAGTTTATGTGTGATCTGGGTTGTAGTTAGTGTGGTTTGCACAATGGATGCCTGCTTAAAAGGTGTGGGGTCTTTTGTGCCACATGTCACATACTCCAGGGCAATTTCAGCAACACCAGATGAGAAACAGAATAAAACTGACGAATTTTGTTGTCTTACTACATAAGCTACCTTTCACCATTGGATTTAGATAACCAAATTTGGAGCTGAATCACATTCCTGTCTTCAGGCACTTACATTTTGGCAGATCCCCACACTAGCACCTTGGGATAAATCCTGAATATAAATATCTTGTGATAGTTGACATAACTTCAGGTCAACATAAGCATCTGCAACAGAGAAGGGAAGTAACTCAAAGTGTCATAGATAATATGATGTTGGAATTGATTTCTCTTTTTAGAACTATCTGATTGCTGATTTCTTTCCAATATAATTAATTTCTCATATTTTTAGGTATGGATTGCCATATTTTTTCTCAGTTAATTCTAGTCTTGCCTAGTTACTTAAATGCATACAAGTTTTAGTCCAAATTTGCCACATCAGGCTTAAACACATTCCCTAAGATCCTTTTATGGTCTATTTTTTTTTTCCTCAGAATCTGGCAAAATAAGTTTCTTTTTAAAGGAGTTCATTTTCTTTTTCAGAAGTGACCTGAGAAAAGCCCAACTTTTGATTTTTTATTGTTTATTTTACATTCTGATTAAGTTATTACTGTACCTAATATAACTTTTAATGTGGAATATCAAAGCAACAACTGGAGCATTATTATTCTACATTGTGCTGCCCATGACATATCATCCTTTATTTGGTGATATTCTGATGATATGAAATATGTTTTCTTCCCTTATTCCATTATCAGAGCTCCACATCTTTTATCATGATATCTAATTTATTTCAGCACATAAATAACTATCATCCTGAAATTAGCTCTATTAATTGCTTTTACCAGAAATGTTTAAACTTGTTCATTACAATAAAGATGCATTACATATGTTTGAATATAAATACATACATATATACAAAATATATATAGAGAGAGACAAAGAATTGACAATTTTTTTTTTCTTTTAAGTACCTCTGGAAGATTACGTCATTAAATTGCAGATTACAAAACTGCTCTGTGAAGAGAAGAATTTTGCCTAAAGCCAGAGTTGAACCCCTGGGCTTCATTACACACCCAAAAACATACAACTTATTAGCAGATTTTGATCAAAATTATAGCACAAATACATGCATTTATGCTGTTTTTTTCTTCCACTGTCCTTTCTCCTTTTTATTAAAATATGAGACACATATTGCCTGTATTTTAAGAAAGCTCTTACAAGGCAGCACCAGTAACAAGTTTCCAAGAGAAAGTCTTCTTTTTTTGCTATAAATGTGTGTTGATCTGTGGGTGGAAAAGAATTGCTGTGCTGTAGTGAGGAACTCAGCTCCCACCACAAGTAAGTAAGTGCATGCAGAGTGTGGGAGTCATCTCACGTAGTTTTGAATGTCTCTGGTGTCCACTGTACTTCTATGTCATGAATCACCTATTTTAGTATGTTTTCAGTTACCCCACAGTCTCCTCTGATTATATCTATTAAAGCACTCTAGACTTTGCAGGGAGCATTTTGATATATCTTTAAAGACAAATCCCACTCAAAGCAGGTTACACTCTGGAAATCTCTTCAGTCTAGGATGGGAACAGAAATATGGATGTTGCATGTTTGGTTAGAGCAATTACATCTAAGTGCCACAAGCAAAAGGGACACAACCATCAGATTACAAAGATGAAAAATAGGACCTCTCATGTCTGGCTAGAAGGGATCCTTCTTTCTTTCTTTGCATTTAGGGAGCAGGCTCATTTTATTATATCTCCTAAAGGAGGTCTGTGTGTGCAGCTAACAGTATGCATAAGAGATTAAGTTATAGCCAAAGCCTTGTGGTCTCCTACTCTTAAAAGTTTCATTAAAGTTTACAGAGATTGCGCTGAGATTTCTGTGTGTGTGTGTGTGTTTATATACCACTCTAAGGAAAAAAAAATAAAGCCTTTTGTATGAATCATTTTGGTTCTTATGCATTTTTCTCAAAGAGAAATAAATTTCCAGTGGGAAAACTTCCAACAAGCTCTAATCAAATACTCCTTGCTGGAACAACAACTTGAGGGATTTCTGAGCTCTTCAATCTCAGCTATATTCAAGCTCCCAGATAAACTTCAAGCACCGTGTAAAACCTAATGATAACTATTTAAAATTGAAATGTGCAGCCTCATCTAGTTGATAAGGGTCCATTTAAAGTCAGCGGAGAAAGACAGTTGCTTCCAGGTATCTCTAGTAGGCAATTCTTTCCTGATACTTTAAACATCTATTTTAAGACAAGATAAATCACTTTTACGTGTCTGTCTCTCTTCACTGATGACTGAAGTTACCTCAGTGGCAAATTTAGACTAGCCACCCTAAGTTTTAGGTATGTTTGGAAAGGCTAGTAAATGCTTCTCAACTTACTTGTCTATTACTCATTTTCTAGCTTTCTTTTTACTTTTTTTTTTTTAAGTTCCCATTGTATCTTTTACAAATTGTTACCAAAAATATAGATTTTTCACTGAAATTCCCTTTATTCTTAACAGTTCTCTTAAATATTGCTTCACCAGGAAACATGATTTAATTACCTAAGATAAAATATGGCTTATTTTTCAGTTGTTTACTAAAAACTACATCCAATAGCCTTGCCTAAAATATCACCATTCTCCTACCAATTTTGTATCATTGCTGTTTCAGTACAGCCTGTCTTAAAATGTCCCCATTTGGATCTTTTGAAAGTTCCATCTTAAAGTACGGCCCTCATTTACCAGTTCACATTTAGCCTAATCATTAGGCTAATTGGGTAGTGATGGCTGCCTAATGACTTCTTTTTGTGAATTTCCTGTGTATGTCTTGCATATATAACTGTGCATAAATCAAGGACACAGCTACCCAGCATACATCAACAGGCTGTTTATAAAAGCCAGAATGGCAGAGCTCTCACTGAAAGGACCAAGACCTAGGTATCTACTAAAGTTTCTTCTCATAATTATTCTTTTTTTTATTATTTTTAACTGGACTATTTTTCCAAAAAGAAAAGAGACTCTTAAAATATGTAGTGAATAGTTCAGACACCAGTAAATTTTCCAGACATATAGTATAACAAGTATGGCAAACTAATGAATAGGATATGACCCAATATATTTGTCTATGAAGAAGTACGGAGATATAGGGAATATCTTCATATTCCCACTTAGAGGTGGAATTTCATTTAGAGTGAAATGGATAAAAATATGAAGGAAAATGGGCATGATTTATTTGAAATAATGTGGATTTTACCAACTGAAGTAGTTCCTTTCCCTTTATGGTCAGGGCATTGAGGCGTGGTCTAATTTTATGGAGTCTGGAAAACTAAACAAAATAATATGCACAAAATATATCCTAAAAGTGGCATTTCCACTGCCTAACAAGGTAAACTTATTATCTTAGCTACAATTACCACTAGTCCTACCCTTCTTTGCCAGGGAGAAGAATGCATAAGTAAAAAGCATAGATGTTAGAATTGTGGTTTAGCTTGGAGGAAATAAAGCTGGAAGGAAATATGATGATGGTCTTTGTCTATATAAAAGGTAGGGAACTAGCTGTAAGGGCTCCTAGGTTCTTTTCTTTCAGTTTGGGGATCAGACTTCTTTTGGACATGTTAGGGAAAATTCCTCCCCTATCTTTCATTTCTCTTAAACTATATTAACATTAACACTTCCTAAAACATCAGGCTTGTATATACATTGCTTATATATATATATACACATATACATATATATACACAGTCTATATACATTGAAGAAAGGACAATTGAGCCTGATTCATTTAAAACATTTCAGAGTTTTCAACGTGTAGAGGAGGAGTAGGCTCATTGAAGAAATACCCACTCATTGTGTCACCTAGAGAAGTCATTGCCTGAAAGCAGGTTCAGCATTCATTCTTCTCTGGTTTTCCCTGTAAACTGATTGGAAAACTCCATGTCCTGCTATGCCTCACTGGAGTGGGTAAAAGAATGACGTTTCTAATGAGCTTTTAGCATGTTGCCTCCCACACCACCATTTGAGTTTTTCATTGTCATGTTTCCTGTCAGCCATGAGTCATTCCAGCAAGTCATTGAACAAGTAATTCCAGATTTCTCTCCAAACATTTTTCAACTTCTCCTTAGCTTCAGAATCCATCCTAAAGAGCATCCACAAGAGTTTTTTAGCACATGTCTGACAACTCTAATTATTCTAACTATTGCTTACTTTACTTCTCTGGGAGTATGGCTTTTACCTCAGTGTAAAATGCTCCCAGTAAGCCACTGAACCTGAAACCGAATCTGTGTTACTGCTATGGGTGTTGGAGTGCAGACACTTATGATGTGGTTTTCAAGGTTGTTTTAATTTGATAAGCAAATATACTTTTACTCAAAATTGCTTCCTTTTTCTATTGTTGAGCAGAGCATGTTACTGTGAGTTTTCTCCTAGGTGATTCTGGGTATGGAAGCAGGATTCAGTGTCTTCCTCGATGACTAATAGAATTTCAGATGGGAGAGTTTTTTGTTTGCTCGTTTTTATGTTTTTGAAACATATTATAATAACTTACGCTTTTTATAAAGTTTTAACCATGACTATAAATCTGTGTCACTAAAGAGAAGCAATTTCTCTTCAGTAACACCAAGTCATAGAAAAAAGAGAATGTTTCCACTATTTATTGTGCATGCATGTGTACATTGCCTCTACCAAGTAATTTTTGGGATGCTTTACACAGCAAAATGCCGCTGTGTATGGAACACCCTTTCCTCGTTAACCTGGGAGCCAATTGTACCCATCTGTCAAAAGAGAATTTCAGGAAATAACAGGAACTTATTTTAGCTGTTATAGCTCTGTGATAAATCCTTTCCTCTCTCTCTGGGCTGTAGAACATTCCCATGCAGGTCATCTCTCTGAAACACAGCTAACCATGATTGAAGTTAATGTCCCAAAACATAATTGATGGGGAGAAACTAATTGCTCAGAATTTCTGAGCTCTTTGCCTTTTCTTGGTGGTTACAAGACTTGCATTGCTTGATAGAGTCTACTTTTGACATTGAGTTGGGAACATGAGGCTTCCTTAACAGTTCTAAGACATTGACAGGGTAAGACTTTCCTATGAGCTAAAAGCTACTGGATCAGTAGTGTCTGAGCCTCCCGTTACCATGAATGGTGTCTTGTTTAATATATAGCCAGGATCATTTGCTATGGGGTGCTTTGTATTTGAGGGCATGTGCACGTCCATGTCATGCAGTAGAGAATGGTGTTGGGATTCTTAAATTAGAGGAAAATGAGTTAGAGCCAGAAGGAGAAACATTTTAGCTCTTGCCAGCACAGTGCTGCACCCAAGCTAATTAGCTCCGCAGAGAAACAGAGTTAATTAGGCCAGACACAACATTGCATCTTTTAAACTTTATAGTTTGTGGAGCTGAGCTAATAACACCAGATATCAGTGTAAAAAGACACTCTACATGGATAATACATTCTGTTGTACAACATCAATATGGTACGTTTACACAGGGCAGGCCCTTTACTTATGAAGTTAACAAATAATTCATATAACTTATTTTCCAGCAGCTTCAATAGTCTGGATAGACTGGAAGCCAAATGAAAGAGTGAACTGGTAGTATTAACAACTCATCTGTGTTTGCATTGAGATTTAGCAGTATACACTGTGAAATTTTATGCATAACCTTTTAAAACCATTAGAAGGAAAGTAAGTAAAGAATGACATTTATTCATTTATGTCCTGTATCTAACTACCAGGACACAGTTTCTGATTCTGTCATCCTCTTCATTTTGTCAAAGAATAGGAAACAGAAGACTCTAAGTAGAAATTAAAGCTAGACCAGTCAAACCAGAAATGAGAGCACATTGGGAAGCACAGTAACATATATTCTTAGTAAAAATCTATTCATTGTGAATGCTTTTGAATCCATATCAATGTAAGGCAAATTATCGGATAGGAAAATGAGTTTCTGGTTGTCACTCTGGGATGTTGAGGAGACTGGACTGGAGGAGCAGAATATCTCCTTTTGGTTTGATCAAGTAGGGTGACAGAGTAGCTGCAAGTGGCTCACATGAAGAGTTTGATGTGAATTGAAGCAGACGTTGCTAGGTGATGCCTGGAGATATAAAGATAATTTCTAGTTTTCCTCAGAATTAATGCTGGAAGAATTCTTTTTCTTCTATGTTCACAAGAACAGTTACAATAATTTTGGTAAGACTGTGCACCTGGACAGGCAAGAAAAAAAAAAAGACTTTCAATGCCTCAGTTCAAGGTGCAGATTAATGACCCAATTAAAATTACTATATCAGCTGAGCAGTGGTTACTGACCAGACACACTCTGTCAGCAGCATGACACATGTAACGAACTGTATCATGACTTAAACTCAGTGAAATAATTTTAAACTAAGTTCTTCTATTTAGCATTTAAGAAAATGCCAAATATCCGTATAGAATAGTTCAGTTATGCTGCACTAATGCTTGCTGTGGGCCATTAGAAGATTTTACTTGACTTGTCAATTTGTGAGAATTAGTAAATGAAACTCATCCTTAAGAGAAAATAATTCTTGTGTTCAGTAATGGTTTAATTTATAAAGGTAGGTTCTGCACTGAGTATTGCATTAAAGAGGCACAGGGCAGAGAAACAACAGAGAATTTTGCCCTTTCCTATATTCTTATGTCAGATGCATAAGAATAAGTGTCATGCTCCTGTTCACATTTCTCTTCATAAAGCAATCTTCTTGGCTGTGAAGCTTTATCTGTTCCAGGTATTTTCTTCTTTTCAATGGATCATATTCAAAATAGTGAAAAACTACAATAGGGAAATGAGTTCACAATTTGTCCCGTAATTTGGAACATTTTCTTTATGTTGTGTATCCATCTCTAGAAAGTCTACACACGACACTAGCTGTAACAAAATATTTAACATTAATGGTGGTGGACGGCTTACTGCAAAAATATAGTAGGCAAAATCCCCCACAGGAGAAGTTTCATCCAGTGCTACTGATTTCAGTGGAGAAATGCCAGCTCATACCAGATGAAGATCTGCCTTGCTGCTTTTCACAGGGCTAATTTTGATGATTAATAAGAGACCAGATTGCTATTTGTTGTTGTTTGAAGTTATCAGTGCCTGATATCCTCACTTTATTATTTAATTCCAGTATCAACAAGATTATCACTTAATTTGGACGAGTGTGTGTGCATAAAAATGATGCCTCACAGAGGCTATTTACGATAATCCTATCAGCTTGCGGCCAGGAATTGACTGAACTATTTGTCACTCACTATGAAACTGGAATTATTGAGGAACTAAAATCTCTCTAGCTAGTGTCTCTCTGCAGTCCCTTTCTCTGCCTGTCTTTGCGGGGACGTGGTGCATTATTACAGCCAGCTCTTTTCTGCTCCGCTGGAATTAAATGGGATCTCAAAAATGATAATTAGCTGCACAGAATAAACAGGTGTGGGATAGATGAGGGAAGGTTGGTAGGAAAGCACAGAAAACTTATCATCTTCCTTGTCAAATCTGCAGCGTGTTTTTTTTTTGTTGTTGTTGTTATTTGTTTGGGATTTTTGTTTGTTTGTTTTGATTTGTTTTGCTTTATTATTTGGTTTTTCAACTTGCTTTCCCTGCATAATGTAGAAAGGCTTGCTGGGGCAACAGGATAGAGAAAAAAAAAAAAAAAAAAAGTTTTATGAAGCTTTAAAAGGTGATGCTGCAGTTCTGCCAAACTGGCTTTTGATGCTGAAGGACCATTGAGGAGCCCTCCAGCCCCTGTTCTTCCCTCTTCCATGAGAACCAACAAGCAAAGATGCTGCCAGTCTCCCTGCGGGGAAGGAGATGCTAATGATTGTTTTTATTCATGATTGTTATTATTGGTCCTTGAATATGAAACACAACAGAACATGGCAGCCAGATACAAATGAAAGTGCAATCACTGTTTGCATTGAAAGGGTGACAAGCATCTTCTGGCGTGCCAATATGTTTCACTCATCTTCCTGCTGTTTGTCACCCTTCCAAGGCAGCACTCTGTGCATTACCATGATGCTCTGCTTAACCTCAAGGGAAAGCCTGGTGGCCACCATCTAATAGCAGAGTCTGCAACTTTCCCTTCCAAAGGAAAAGACAGGAGTTATCTGGAGCCAAAGGTAAAGACAGGAGTTATCTGGAACCAAAGGTAAAGACAGGAGTTATCTGGAACCAAAGGTAATGCATCAGTTAGCAGAAAGAGGGCTCTTGCAGATGTGGACACCATGGGGATGATGATGGAAGGATGAATTCTGCATGGTGCATTGCAGGAGCCTTTCTACAAACGCCTTATAAACAAGAGATAGTGAATATGAATATTAGAGCATGGAGCGTGTAAGGATAGAATCACAGAATCACAGAATATTTAAGGTTGGAAGGGACCTCTAGAGATCATCTAGTCCAACCTTCCTGCTCAAGCAGGCACACCTACAGCA
>VZSG01000114.1:266774-293216 GCA_013398315.1 Nothoprocta pentlandii | reverse complement strand
TCAGATCCCCTCTCAGCCTTCTCTTCTCCAGAGAAAACAGGCCCAGCTCACTCAGCCTCTCCTCGTATGGGAGATGTTCCATTCCCTTAATCATCCTGGTTGCTCGTCTCTGGACCCTCTCGAGAAGCTCCACGTCCGAGCCCAGAACAGGATATTCAGAAAGAAAGGTGTATTCAGAAAGAAAAGCATTCTTTCCTTGATTTTGAAGATCTCTTAAACAATCAGTAAACTATTATCTAGAATTTTTAGACTAGTGAGGACCTCTTCAGTCATGAAGATGTTCCCTATTGTCAGGCCTTCCCTCTGACATAAAGTGCCTGAAAACCATGTCAAAGCAAGAGTACTGAGTGATATCCTTCCAGTTTCAATCATTTCCAGCCCTAACTTTGTTTGTGGATATATTCTCACACCAAAATCACCTTCTCATTTTAACCATTGTTTTATGTTTTCTGATAATATGCTCATAATAGTTTACTAAAAGAGGAAATAATGCTAGTGAACAAAAACAAAACATCCACACAAATACATGCCTTCAATTCTTACATCAAGTAAATCATTCTTTTCTTTTGTAGTAGTATAACCTATCTTATAGTCTAGCCCCATGGTCATCTGTCTCACCCAAAGTTGGATGTCTACATTTGTTCATGAACATAATTGAGCTATTCATCCTAGACTTGCTGTGGCCAACACAGAGAAATGGATTATTCAGGGTATGACTAACATGACATGTTTCAGACAGTTATTTTAGGACAAGATTAATCATAACCATCTAATCTTTGGTTCTTTCCAGTGATTCTGAGAGAGTTCAGAGAAGCAACTCAGATGATACAGGCATCTACACAGTACTTTGACTTGGTAAAACTTCTGCTGTCAAACAGCTCTTAGGTGTCTAAAAACAATTGACAGTCTGGGTCATAATAACAATATTAAGTAGCTTATTATTAGCATTCACAATTTAAAAGAATGAATAATGAAATTCCTACAAGCTTATATGTAAGTCTTTTATGAGGCTTAGTAGAATCATATTTTTTGTGAAAAATAAATGAAAAGATGTACAATATTGTCATGATTTCCTAGAATTCATTCCTTTTTATCTTAAGACTTTTGGAGTTATTCTGTCATAGAGAAGCTTCCCCTCCCCACTCCCTGCAGTGTAGGCTAGGGTTGGGGGTTTATCATGCTGATATACCCTTGTATAACTGGAAGCAGAATCCAGTCCACAGTAGGTGAATCATCAAACACCTGATATGGTGAATTGAATTGGAAGAACACAGTAGTATTTTTAAATTACATTTCCTCTCTGTTTGGGAAGAAGCCTGAGTCAACATAAACCGGACGATATGAAGACTGCTGGAGCTGGATCTGTACTATTTGAAAGCACATGTACTTCTTTCATTGATTGTGAACTTCCCATAAATGTACAGCTTTTTGTGCAAATAACAGGCCTTCATTCTTGGCACCTGAACGATTCTTTGTTTCCAGCAGAGAAACTGCGGGTTTATGGCCTGAGAATGACAATAGGAATGTGTTTATTTCTAGGGTCACAGCTGGAGATGATTATTACTTTTTCTTTGTCAAAAGGAAATGCTACAGGCAGCTAATCTTGCTTTCAGACTGATTTATAGAAGTTTAAGGGAACATTCCTGGAAAAAAGTCCTCTTTCTCTGCTTTATTTTTCTTTTTTCAGATCCGGGTTTACTTTACCACAGGAAGGCTGGAGGTCCACTATATTTTTGCTGTCACAGGAAATGATGCAAATTTTCTATAATTTGTTTGACTGAAGAACAGGAGGATAAATCAGGGATAAGGGTATTAGTAATTCTCTTTCCTCTGCAAACTTAGCCTGATGTCTGTGTAAAGCAGAGAGCAGTCAGAGCCTCTTTTTGTGCTGCAAGCCACAAAGTCTCTCTGTTGGCTGCTAAATTTAAAAGATGTTGGAATTATCTGCTAGCAGTAAGGTCCTCCTCTTCCAACTCATTCAGTGCCAGTTTGATGGTAACTACATGGCACAGCCCAGACATAATCTAAATGCCCAGTCTGAAACCTGCTGCAGAAAATATGGTGGTGACCTTGCTTTAAAGAAGTTGTACTTCAATCCCAGTGTTCTTCAATCCCAGTATTGAAGTACTGTGGCAGAAGATTCTTTTTGCAAACAAAAATAAATGGGACCTCTCTTTTCCTATAGTTTTAGCATATTGCGAAAATAATTGATCACAAACCATGGGAATGTGGTTTTATTATGCCCAAACAATAATGTTTTTTAACCATTGAAAAATATGCCTTGTGTCCTAACCTCAATAGTTAGTCAGTGGTAACCTAAATGGAAAATTGATGTCAATCACTCTTTTTATAGACAGAAAGCTATGTCTAGACAATATCTTTGTAATTAATATAGTCCATTCGTCCATTCTTTCATTGACTTTGGTAGCTGAAATGTAATCTAATTTCATTTCTGTAACATAATCTTGTTTGTTTTTAGAGTACTTCCCTCTGCTAATATTAAAATCCTATTCATTTAGTTGTATACGCTGTTAGATAAATGTGTATCTGTGAATGGACTGTAAATATGGAAGACTTCATAAAGGAAAAAATATATTTAGGGGGATGGAATTACCAGGGTTTGAAAAAAAATATCCAGAAACCTCAATGTCTGATTAGTTTTTCCTTTCAGAAATTTAGTCAAGCATATTTAAATATTCATAAGACAAAGGTAGCAGTGGTTCTCTGAAAGCAAGTGCCAGTTTGCATAAAGCCTTTGTAAAGTAAAAGAGTATCTTTTAAGAGGTTCTTTTCCCGTGTAGTAAGAATGAATTACTTTCTCTGAGTAATAATAATTTCAGAAAATGAACTTTAAGAATGAATAAATTGCACAGTCCATATTGAAACAGTTACTGAATATCCAAATTGTAAAGACAGACTTGAGTCTGAGCAATTACAGATATCCACAACATGGACCTCCAGTGATCTCAATTTCTCCTTTGTGTCAGTGGAGCAACATTGGAACTTCTGGGTCATCTTATCTGAAAACAGATATTAAAAACAGACTGAAGAAATTATGCTTACAAGTGTCTGTTCCTCTCCAATTGCAGGGCAAGCAATTCATAGATATCAGTCTATGTGCTGGTAGATGTTGAAATCAGTTCCACTCAGAGTGCCCCAATGGAATATAAGATGGACTTTGGAGCCCAGTAGGACATAAAGCGGGACAAGACCTTCTTGTGTTTGAAAGAGCTTAGATCTGGGTCTTCCCCAAAAGCCACTAAAAACATTAGAAGCAGTTTCTTTTCACCAGTGATCACATAGGGAGGTGTGGTCTGCAAGGCTTAAATATGCGTCCAAGTCACCCATCACTCCTTATTTTGGAATTAATGGATCTTAGATACTTAAACAGGATTCACATACCTAAATACTTGTGAGGATTGGAACATTAAGCACAGTGGAAAGAGTGCTAAGAGCAAAGACCACCACCTTAGTAGGCAATCACAGACCAACGTTTATATGTCAATTCTATACGGATATCCCAACTTGGATTGGAAATGCATTATTTTAAGTACTACATAAGCATACAATAAAAGATACTTCCTGCTCTCAGCATTAAGATATCTGATATGGGATGACAAGATGAAAGATGGCAGAGGTGAGGAGAGCGACTTTAATTTCTGAAGTGGGTTGAAGGCAAAAGCAGCATAGACATCAGATTCCTAGAGCTTTCCTCTTACATGAGGTCACATTGCCTTCTCACTCTGTACATGCTCTAAGTAAATAAATGCAAGCTATGGGTAATGAACTTAATTACTGCTAATTAAAAACAGAGTCTGTTCCCACCACCTGCCCTTTGAGGAAATGCCTGGACTTTCCTTCCATGACATTGTTCGAACGCATTACGACAGCATGGTTTATATGCTATTAAAGTCCTGATTAACTAAGAGACAGATACACAGAGGAATACTGGGGTTGTTTGAGTGTGTGACCAGATCCATAAAACTGAAGTATAATACATATTCTATTTATAGAATTAAAGTTTTAAACCTGGATTTTAACAAAGATAATTTTAGGTACCGAAAGCTGCGAGTACTTTGATGAGAACCATTCAGTCTTGGGAAAAAGTGCAATGTCAATGTAGGCACATGTTTTAGCTAATAATTAGTCTGTACCATCTCCTGCATTACTATAGCTGGGCAAAAGATAAGAAGAAATAACATTTAATGATTTGCTATCAAATACTGCCTTCAAAGTTTGATACTTTCCTGCTTTCCCTTTCCATACGCCTGCTCTGACTGAAACCTGGGCTAGCACTGGAACAGGCTGCCCAGGGAGGTTGTGGAGTCTCCTTCTCTGGAGGTCTTCAAAACCTGCCTGAATGCCACCCTGGGCCACATGCTCTAAGAAGTCACATGCTTGAGCAGGAAGGTTAGACTAGATCTCTAGAGGTCCCTTCCAACGTTAACCATTCTATGATTCTATGATTCTATGATTCTATGATTCTATGATTCTATGATTCTATGATTCTATGATTCTATGTTTCTGTGAAACCACTTATACCGGGTTAATCACTTTCCTGAGAGTATTTTAACCAAGAAATATATATTTATATATATATATATATACTTATTCAATGCATACGTGAGAGATGCTGTCCATACTACCCAAATCCCAATGAGGTTTTTTTCTTAGAAGGTTCTCTTAACCAGGAATTGGTCAACAGAAGCCTTCTCCCTCACCCTAGAAGAGCCTTGGTTGTTTTTTTGTATCATCACACTGAATAGTAAGAATAAACAATGCAGATGTTAAATCATACCTATCAGCCTGGCAGGCCTAAGTGTAGCTTGTTCTGCTTGTCTGGCTATTAATCTCAGATAAAAACAGGTGACAGTAATTGGTGTTGTTGCAAAATGAGCTCTCCAGAGAAGAGAACAGCTCTGCAAATGCACATTAACTTGGTGCTGAGCATTTGGAGACTTACAGCATCCAGGTAAAAAATCCCGCATTCAGAAGCAAGGAATGAAATCATGCAGCTAATGAAAAATACATCTGAGGAGTCCCACTAAAATATTCAGCCCAAGGCATCCCTGGTGTATGCCTAGGAAGTTGGAAAAACCTCACCTGGTGCTGAGCCCATTATATCTGAGGCTGATGATACACGTTCTGGTTTTGTCTTGTTTTTTTGCTTATGCAATTAAAACCCAAGAAAATGAGACTCCTTGCTGTCTGCAGTGTTTAAAAAAATGATGCTACTGTCCATGTGTAAGCACATCTTTAGGACAAGTGAGCAGTTGTTGAGGCAGCACTGATGGTGCCCATGAATGGCTTGATTCAGTTGTCTGCATGCAGCTGTCCAACACCCTTTGAGATACTCAGAGGTATCCATAACGTCCATGTAGAGCTGAAAGATGGCCTGAGCTTTCAGAAAGACCAATGACCCTCTGGATATACCGCTAGAGGTGGAAGAGGATATTCTGAGAGCTCTCAGATGGCAACAGGCAATTCTATTGAGCAACTGAACTAAAGCCACTGGCTCCAATGGGAGTTTGGGTATGCAGCTCCCAAGTGCATACCTAGAAGAAATTTGGTTGCCCATATGCAGTTGTGCAGTGACTTCTAAGGATGATTTAGAATATTTTTCTGGCTTTAAGATCTTGCTCCTGAAAAGCCACGGTATCCTTCGTACCTGTGCTGCTATTTGGGATGCTATAGGGAATGTTAAACAGCAACAGATGCCAAGGGTTAGATGGCAATGTGTGATAGGAGTATGAGGAAAAGAGCCTGTGGGAATCTGCTTTGGGAATCCTGACATCCTGTTTAGGAAGTGGGAACATTGGCCATAAGGGAATGTAAATGATAAGAGGCAGTTGAATAGGTCTATGGGACACCTCCTACAGAGTGAGAACATTGGAAGTTTCTTTTTCTTTTCTTTATTTTTTTTTTCTTTTCTTCCTTTAAAGAATAATTCAGGACTGTGCTACAAAATCTTGGGGAGTGGTGGACATTTATGGCCTGCCTCATGTTAGACTATTCACATAATATAAATTAAAGCCTTGTACCATTTAATGATGCTAGTCCATTTTCCTTGCTGAACATCTGATCTACCCATGTCTATAAAGTTTGACAAAGCTTTAATGGCACTGAAAAACAAGTCAGAGGATCACTTAACGTGCTCACAGAGGATACATGGTGCTGACAAAACCCATGCAGGGTGCAGCAGAGAGATTTTTAGCTTTGTTTAATGTTAATGGGTCCAGTAAGAGAAGGTTTGTGAGGAGTATATGTTGATATGTGGGATAGACCATAAAATAGGGGAAGAGCTGCAATGAAATCGTCCTGCTCAAGGAACACCTGGTTCTTGGTACCTCTGGTCTTTAGTAAAAGGCTTTGAGGAGCCTGACCGGTACAAAATTGAAAAAGATGTCATGGGATTTGGCTGTAAATATCTGAGATGACCAGGATTTGAGGATGTTCTGAAAAGATCTATTAGAGTGGGTTGTGTGTTAAACTATTCTGTATTTGTAAAGGATTTTAAGGTCATAATGGGAGCAAAAATTCCTGGACACAGAGTAATGTTACCTAGGAATGAACTCATAACTAGTGGCATTGCAAATATCTTGTAAAATCTTTCAAATCTATTGGTCAAATTTCCTGTCAGATCAAAAAAAGATATATTAAAAGTATTATAAAATTCTAAAAATGTTTTTCCTCTGTTTCCAGAAATACTTCTTTGGAGTTTTAATCATAACAACTACAACTTCTGCCCCTTGATTTCTGCCAAAATAAGTCTGCAATTCTGTGAAATAATTTTAGTGTGACTGCTGAGAACTGGGGGTGGAAACGTTAAATGTTAACTGAGACTTCTCTAACTTCAAACTAATGATACAGTGATTGGATTTTGTTGGGCTGAATGAAGTGAGATATTATTTGAGCTTTATTAATATACTTCATTAATAAGAAATACTCTAGCATCCATCGTAATGGTAATCAAGACAAATTTTAAAATAGTGTGCAAGACTGTACAGATGGAGGCAGATGGTGTTCAAAGCAATACTAAATATATCAATCCATTGCTTCAAGTATATTTTATAAATCAGAACACACAAATTGCTAAGAACATCTTGCTTTATGTCATCACAATTATGTACTAAAGTGCCAGATCCCCAGTATGGCTCCTGTTATGCAGACAGGATTAAGTCAATCCGGCAGCACTGTTTCCTGAGTCATTTAGGATTGCTATGAAATTCTCCATCTGGACCAAGCTGGAGAAAAAATGATGACATGGTCTTGCTTCCTCAAGCACTGCTGTTATAGACCTAAGAACTTGTGCTGGAACAGAAAACCAAAAGGTCAAATAAGGCTACAGAGAGTAAGGAAGAAGCAGCAATATAGCTGCACTTAAAAGTACAGGGAGGGGGTGTAAATCAATAGTGAAGATAAGAAATTTGTCTGTATTGTGTCTGTAATAAATGTGTCTGTATTTGTTTATAAATTCTGTGTATTTCAGGTAAGGCAAGCACATTGTTATTACAGGTCTATTGCTATTGTATACCAAGGAGGAAGAGGAGGAGTGTATATGAACATACTGCTGTCAGTTTTTCCATCCTGTATCTAGTATTTCAGGATGAGGAACACATGCTAAAATGGGGGAGATCTGTGCAGAATCCAGCCAATATTGGGGTTCTTCTAGAGCTACCTTGAAGGATTTTTAAGAAGAATAATGATACAAACACATATATTATATGAAATAACTGTATCTCCATATCAGAATGCAAGCAATGGCAATCTACATACTATTCTTATAGACACTTTTATCCAGCCTTTGCTTCATGCATTTGGGATAAAAATTCATCCACGAGGAGCCAACGGCCAACATAGCCTTACAACATAATGAATTATCTTTTCTCCAAAGAGATACACAAGGGTAATTAGACATTCAGGAAGAGCTTCATCTTCTGACATCTCCAACATCGCAGCTAGAGTGGATTGTACCATCCTGAAGGTGATCTTCATCAGAGCAGACTACTTGCCAATGTGAAGAGGAGTCTTCAGAACACTGACTTGACCTTTATTTCATGCTTTTCTTTACTCAAACCTACTATCCAGAACTAGAAAGATCATCAGTATCAGAGCATAAAGTTTAAAATGGAAGATAGGACCCAAAAGGCTATCTGTAGAAGTAAAACGTAAAATTTGAAAAGAGAGATATTGGAATGTTAAGGCAAAGACCAGAGAAATGTGTTATACTTAGCTAATTAGCTTATTTTAGATTTGCACAGCTTTTATTTTTCCAAAATGAAGCTCAACACTGACTAAGAACCAAGTCTCTTGGTCTGAATTGCCAAAAGGATTTAGCTTGAAGGTTTTACTTTTATATTATTGCCATTAATATCTTTTTTTTTTTTTTCTTCTGAAACATGGTTTTCAGAAACTTACAAGAGACTGGTAGCTAAGATTCTTGAAAAATAATAAAGAAATAGCAAGTGATTAGTCCATCTTTTTGATCTTTTCTGGAGCAGTCAATCAGTCTTACCTTCACCCTTTCATTTAACCACCTGACTTTACAGTCTGAAACCAGACATCTGTTTGAAGAGATTGGGGTTACATCTACACTAATAATTAAAATGCTCCAGATGTGTTTTTCTGGCTCTCAGACACACATTACATGTGCCCATGCTGCTAGACTCTCCCTACTTCCTTACAGTAAATCCCCAAAGGGGATTGAATGGCCCCACTTTATTACCTGGTGTTTCTGAGAAGATGCTGAAAATCCCTTGGAATAGCTAAACTGTCCTGTCTTCGTAGCTAAACAACATAGTTTGTGCTGAGACACTGCTTTCACCAGTGCACAATTTCTATTCATCACCTGAGTACACAACTATCAGGGAGCTGTGCACAGCCAGATTTACATGTGATTATGTTCTAGAGGTCTATAACAACAATGCAGTCATCTTGGCTTTTACTTTAGAAGAACACTTGGTTTTAGATACTTGCTGCAAAATAGGATGAATGTTGTCCTAAAACATCACAGACTAGGTAACGATCGAATATAAAAGCATGTCTAGGTAAAACGGACCCCCAGACACCTCTGCGTGTGGAAAGTGTACTATGTCTAAACAAGAAGTGTGTGTGATCTACATTTTGTTCACATAAATCCCCCATTTCCTCATTTTCTGCTTTCTCACTATTAAGATAATTTAAATATGTCTTTTTTTCTGTAAGTCTCTCCTTCTTTGGTATATTCAGTGGAAGACACCTTTTCTTTTCACCTCAGCTGTTCTCGTTCCAAAATTACCCACCTAAAGTTAAACTGCTAATAAAGTAGGCTTGATCCTACACATAGAGACTTCCACTGGAGCAAGTGGAGAACTGTTCCCTCTGCTATAGTTAGGCAACCTCTGCAGAAAAATGATAACTGGCTGGAGGGGGTTAGCTTCTTCTGCAGCAGCACACCTAGGCAGGTGCATGTGACTGAACTGCATGTACTGCTGAGCCAGTGGAATTGCAATGATTTTAAAGGGCTGAGGATATCGTTGTCTTAATTTTTCCCATCTCTTTTCATTTGCCTTCTTGTTTTGATTCTTCATTTTGTTTTTCATATTTCAATTTTTTTTTTCCTAGATACATAGAATATTCCTTCCCATCCCCTAGTTAAGAGAAAATAAGATCAAAACACAGTGAGGTACCCTAAAAAGGCATAAAATATTTGGTGTAATTCAAAAAATATTAAAAGAAGAAGCTCTGAATTAATCATGAAAGAATAGCTGAAAGAGTGTTATTCTTCACAGGGATCGCCGGTTGTCACCAGGCAACATATTCCTCTCATAGCATGTTTCACTCAGTGCATGTGTTCTTGGCTTTTGACAGTCCTCAGATGTTCTTTCTTGGTTTTTCTGATTCTTCCGGGGAATTCTGGCTTGAGACTGATTTTTGGGTGAGTAGGCTTTCACAGCAACATCTAAGGAGTTTTTCTCCAAAGCATCTTGTTTTTATCACATTCTCCTTATTATTAAACATGACCATATGAGGGAGGACAGATATTCCTGGACACAAATGAAAAGCATAGCTTAAGTATTAGGTATTAAAATCATTTCTCAATTATAAGTTAATTCAGTCAAGTCAATTATCAACGTTATTTTTGTAACTATCCCACTTCTATCAATCTACATGCTCAGCTGTGATGATAAGACTATATTCAATTGATTTCCATAGATCATTATTATGCATCTGATCATTATTTTATTTGGCAGTGAATGAATATGCTCATTATGCCAATCTAAGTTTAAAGAAAATTGTGTGAAAATCTACCCTGAAATAATTCATATTACCTTAGCAGACTCCTAAGGGACCTATTTGCAAATCAGATCCAACAAAAGATTAATATTTTTAAGTGTTAACCACCAAAATGTGCTTCTCTGGATTTCCAGATGTCATAAGATGCAGATAACTGTGCAGTTATAGTAAGCTGCCAACACAGAGCATGTTCCACCTACTCTCATAAACAGATCAGATAGTTCTGCCTCTGCTTTCATGCTGAACAGCATCATCTGGAGCTTTTTCCTCTCTATTTTCATGTTAATGATATTCTCACAATTTATTCTGCTGACAGCATTTCATTTTTATTTTTTATGAGCTGTAAGGTAGAAGAAACAAGTTCTCTGGTTCTTGCTTTGAACCAATTAATTCCTTGTGTTTTTTTTTTTTTATCTCATGCTCCAGTCTTTTATGGATTTTGTTCTTTCAGATTCAGCATCTGCAGCTTAAAGAAAAAGCACTTCCCAGATAGAAAGTACATTACTGTTTGGGTTTCTAGCCCTTGAGTAAGGGTTTTAGGCACAGGGGCTTCTTTCCTGGAAGACAAATGAATACATTACTGCAGAGCTGTATTAGACTTTCATCTTTGGAAGGCCTTTGAGAATAGTCGATGAGACTTCAACTGAAAAAAAACAGGAAAATGAATGTACAAAAATAAAGGAGAGCACTGGTTTTGCAGCATTGCACAGAGGATCAGAGAGATCTGGGCTCAGATGTAAAAGTATTATACTGTGCCCATGAAACTGTGATGTGTGGGCTAAAGGGCTCTGAAATCAGAGGTATCTTGGTTATATCAGCTTGGTGCTCTGTCTAGGTCAATTGGCATAGTTATAGAGCTCAGATGAGCAATACGGTGAGGTATCACACAAACACAGCATATGCTTTCCCCTATCCCGTCTTCCTTTCCTTCCTCACTTCCCTCTTGTTCAGATTCTGTGAGTTCTCCTATAGTTTTGTGGTTGACTATTTTCCAGGCTGAAAGTGAATCTCAGCTGTCCCACTGATGTGACCATTCTCACTGTGATTGATATTAGTCCTTTTTTGTCTGTAAGGAGTTTCATTGTAGCTGCACCAAATATTTCATCCTGAGAAGGTGTCAGAGGTCCTGCAAGTTTTATATCTGGCAGTAAGGAGTTCATAATCCTTTTTTAGACATCCATGTCAAGTTTATCCCAAGAATGCTACATTTATCCGTGAATACATTCATGATGGAAATGATCAGACACTATTCAGTGCTTAACTGGTACATTGTACTGAGTAGCATAACTGAATGTTTGTTTTATTGAGGGAAATATTCAGGTGGAGACTGAATTGGCCTTTTGAGAATTACTACTGCCTCCTTCCTCTGGATCTGTTAATTCCTTGTTTTATTTTGATCTGCAGTTCTTGGGAGATGATCAAGACTCCTTTTTTGCTTTAGAATGTGAGCTGTTCTGATGGACCATGTACTCATTAATAACAGTTGTTTCCAAAGTGCTTTCATGTACACTCTGATCATTTGAAATTGCAGGGCTTGATGAAAAACAGCCTACAAAGCCTTCCTTCCAAAATAAAGCAAATACCCGTTTGTTCTCTAAACGGAGAGGAAGTCAGCTGTGTCAGGTCTAAATACATCCCCCAAAATGCTTCTCTTGCAGCACCATGCACTTCACAGACCACAGTCTCATGTGCATGTATGACCCCAGCACCATTTTGGTGCAGCACAGCTGTGGGATCGTGGCTCAGTTCTGCTGAGAAAATAGTTCTCAGCTGTTATGCAGACTGTAGCTAATGCCAGGCAAGCTTTAAAAAAAAAAAAAAAAAAAAAAAAAAAAAAAAAAAAAANTAACACAGGCATCCATGATTATTGAAACAGTGATAATTAGAAACTGGAATGTAACACCATGAGAAGATATAAAAGCCATATACAAGAGCAAAGATGTGGAAAATGGCAGCTTGAGAAGAGGGAGAGCTAGTCTGTGCAAAGGAGCAATGCAGGCACTCATTTGCTCACCTGCATATCGGCTTGGCCAGAACGGAATCGTAGGTTGTCACATTCAAGGTGGTGAACACTTTCACTTCATAGCAAGCAGATCCTTGTTCTCCAGTTTTTGTATCAACCAGCAAATATTTGCTGTGTACTTTTAACTTGTTTACCTGCTGCTTGCAGAATGTCCTTGTGCATGGTAAAAGACATCTAAATAAACAGGTTTTACAGAGCTGGGATTTAAGGGAGGCTTGTATCTTCATACCAAGCATCAATGTCTAGCTCCATGTCTATTGATGAGTTGGAAAGGTCAGAGTAAGGAACAAGATCTTTTGCTCTTTGCAGCAACTCTAACTTCAGCCCAGGTATCTCTAAACTAGGATGATACAGCAAGCTTATCTTTCATAATGTATGATCCTTACACATTAGAAATCAATCACTACACTGTTACCTGCTGCAATACTAACTGATGTTTTCGACCATAACTCCACCAGTGTATTCCACTCCTTTATGAAAAATATTTTCAAATCAGTATTTTACGTGTTTGTTTGAATATGATTTGCAGGTCTTTCCCTATACCATCATTTACGGTGCTTTTGTTTTTTATTTCCTTTTCCTCTTCACTGAATTCAATTCCGTTTTGCTCTTGAAGAACACCCCAAACACCCCACACTTTTTATATACATATGATGGGCCACATGTATTATCCAAGAAAATCCGTATTTTGCTTTGTGCTTTTAATCAAAAACTCTGTCAGCACTGTGGCTTTTTAGAGCACACCTGATAACATCTATTATACATTTTTTCTGCTTCACTGCTGATAAAATGACTCTGACAATTGACTCTGGCAGGGCCATCTGTCTCTTTGAAAAACTGTGTTTTAGGTGAAAAGAACAGAAGCATTTCCTTTTCTCCCAGCAAGCGAGGAAAAAGCCCAGACAATTCTTCACAGAATCACAGAGTCACAAAATGGTTAAGGGTAGAAGGGACCTCTAAAGATCACCTAGTCCAACCTTCCTGCTCAAGCAGGGATACCCAGAGCATGTGTCACAGGGTGGCATCCAGGCCAGTTTGGAAGATCTCCAGAGAAGGAGACTCCACAGCCTCCCTGGGCAGCCTATTCCAGGGCTTTGTCACAGGAAAGTTCTTCCTCACATGCAGATGGAACTTCCCGTGTTTCCACTTATACCCATTACCCCTTGTCCTGTCACTGGCCACCACTGAGAAGAGTTTGAGCCCATCTTCTTTACCTTCTCCCCTCAGGTACTTAGACATATTGATCAGATCTCCTCTCAGTCTTCTCTTCCTCAGGCTAAACAGGCTCAGCTTGCTTAGTCTTTCCTCATAAGAAAGATGCTCCAGTTCGTGCCTCTCAAAGTCAGTCCAGTGTGTCAATAACAAGGCTTCACAGAATTACAAGATAAGCATTTTGAGCTCAATATATTGTCAGTGAAGAACTAGCCATATAATCAGACAAGTCTAGAAAATGATTCATTTCACCCTAAAGTTCACATCTAAAATAGATCAGTCTACTCAAAAGCTAGAATCAACTGTTTTTCTTTGGTGACCACAAAGAGAGGCTGGTATGACTAGCTTAGATGCAGACAACCACACTGTAGATGTCTCAAGCTAGATGAGAAGTTTCCTTTCATTTATAAATTAAAATATGTTATTGACCAAACAGAGGACCAGATCACCAACAGAAACAGTTCAACAAAATCTCCTCCAGTGGAGGAGACTGAAATGTAGTAAAAAATGCCATCGAGAAATTAAATTGCATACAGAGTAAAATGAAAATAATTACATGGGACTGTATACTGCCTATATACCGATGTAACATCTTCAATAGAAATCTGTGCTCAGCTTTCATAATTTGAACATAAAAATGGATTGTAAAATGAGAGAAATCCCACAGAAGGGCCAGGAGAAGACACAGAAAACCTGTCATATAAACAGTTCTGAAAGACTGGGATTGCTCAGCATTGGGAGCAGATAAAAGAATACAACAATGATATGGAAAATAAGGCATGTCCACTTGGCTATGTTGTCCCTCTGCCACTCACATATTCAAGGTGCTAACCACCATAATATAGGCATTGGATAAATTAGATAGTCAAGTCTGAGATAGTCACCTTGAGGTTCCATTTGACATTAATGACACAAAAAAAACACAGGAGAATAAAACTAGAAGAGTCACTAATTGAATTTCTTATAGGTAAGTAGAATAAAGTAGACAAACCACCCTCTGATTATGTCTTCCTCTCCATTGGTAATAAACTATAACTAAATACAGCTTGGGTATCTGACGCTTAGGTGTTAGAAAAATGATGTTAGAAAATCCTTCTTATTAAAAAAAAAAGTCATATTGAAAAGTGGAAGACAGAAATACTTCTCCTATTGTCACAGGAATATGGAATTCACTGATGCATGAAGTGTCTAATGCCACTAAAAAATTAATACGATCCAAGAGAAACATCTTCATTATAAGCTTATATACCTGGATATATCAGAAAGACTAAAACTATGCAGAAAGCCTATAAATCCCTTACTTTTAAAGAGGTTAAGCTAACCTTTTATTTTTATTCTTCAGAAAAGATAATTTGAGATGCAGACTGTAGCATCTGCTCAATATGAAGTGTTTTGCACCTTTATCCAGACAGTGCTCACTCCCAAAACAAATCATTATGTTATTTCTCCCATCCAGTATGAACATTTTTATGTGCCTAGAAAATATGGAGGTCTCCATTTTTACCTAACACAGAATTTCTCCTTCTAGCTGTAATTTGCCCTGTCTCACTGATCAAGTACAAATTCCGTAAAATTCACTACAGCCCTGCAGGATTTAATGATTTCACTGTGCCCTGCCTAACAATATTGTCTGAATTTGATTCACTGCACATACTATTTTTAAAGCCTGTCTTAAAGAGCCTTCGATAATTTCTTCATCAGATACACAAGCCTAACGTTCACGTTGTACAACTGAATGACCAATTGACTGAAATGCAGTGTCACGAATCAATAAAAAAAAATAAATTAAGATAAATAGAGTGTAAGGGCTGAACAAAAGTTCTCTGTCTGCTTCGATGCTTGTGAAAAGAAAGTTGATAAAGACTTTGAGCATAGCAAAACCTGCTAAGAGTTTTGAAAACTGAGTTACCATTACCCTCCAAAAACCCTTCTCTCTGACTGGCAGGTTAGAGATAGTCTGAAAATAACATGGAAAATCACAGTCTTACGGTCTGTGGCTATAATGGAAGTTAATTTAAGAGTAAATCCTTGCTAGACCAATAGAACTACAGATTGCTGAATTCATTTTTGGAAGGTCAGTAAATGTGAATGCTGTATGGTTTAAAGTTACATACATGGGAATGGACTTTAAAATACCTGGAAAGCTAATTTTCAAAAAGAATGCTTAGACGCATCATATAATTTCCTTTCAGTAGAACACTTTGTGCTTGCATCAGCTTCTGTTTCAATTACAGAGAACATCAGAGCACAGGATTTAAATACAATCTCTATAAGCTTACATGGTTAATGGCCTCTTTCACTAAAAGCTGAATTCCAGGAAGTCTATATACATTTTTTTTCCTCTTTCTCTCTTTCAAGCTTCCATCCATGAGCACTGTCTTTTTTTTTTTTTTTTTTTTTTTTTTTTTTTTTTTTTTTTTTTTTTTTTTTTTTTTTTTTTTTTTTTTTTTTTTTTTTTTTTTTTTTTTNTTTTTTTTTTTTTTTTTTTTTTTTTTTTTTTTTTTTTTTTTTTTTTTTTTTTTTCTGCCAGGCTTTCTCTCCTTGTTATGCCTAATGGACATATGTTTTCCTGGAAGGTGTTTCCTTCTTTTGTCAGCACTTAGCACTTAGTCTCAAAAAGGATTTCATCTTCCCTTGTATAGCTTGAATAGAAGCTAGATGACACTGTAGGGGAGGTCAGTTATCCTAAAAGACATATCAAAATGGCCCAGTTAAAGTCTGCTGCAGGTGCAGTTGCAGATCTCTTCTCTGAAAGAAACTCTGGGTTACTAGGTCAGATTTTTCAGGTGGTTCACATAATGTGAGATTAATTACTTGGCTGTAAAGATACGTTTTGCTACTTCTTTTCACTGACATTTCAAACAAACAAAGAAGCCAATGCTGAATGGCAGGTCTGGTGTTGTCTCCAATGCCATTGGAGAAGCATTTTCTTATGAATATATCTACAGCTCCACAAGGTCCCTGAACATCGTGCAGAGCTATCCTGTCTTTTCCATCCTGGCAGCATCAGAACTCAGCACTACGCCTTGCTAATAATAATAATAATCCTACTGGAGGCAATGCTGCTTCTCACTCACATACTTGTACATTTTCCAGCCCATGGGTGTCTCAGAATAACACTTTCAGCACTTAGGTTGGCTTGCCCAGTAGTAGTCTGGGGCTTCTATACCATGAATATACCATGAATGTCTCTACCGTGCATAACGGAGCTGCAGACTCAGAACCGTCTTTTGCAGCCACATGCTGAATGAAAGATAGGCGTGCTATCCAGTAAGCCTCGAATTGGACCGATGATCCCTGGTTTAACACTTATCAGTAGCTTCACGTCTCCAGGCCACTTGAGGGATTGATGCTGGCATATCAGCCAGAGCTGAACAGAACAGGTTCTCTTTAAATCCTGTTGCCATGTAAACATTAAGATCTTGGATGCTAAAATACGCATGTTGATCTAATGCCCCAAGGCGTCTGGCAGACTTTATGCAATAGCTGGATAAGCCTTTGCTGTAGTACACACAGTGCTGACATCTCTTTATTTATTTATTTAAGGCTAGGATTTATTCACATACTCATATAGAGGAGAGGTGTATTTAGCTCTAGAATTATCTACAGTGGGATACAGATGAATATCATTGTAGATCCAGTAAAGTATCATATAATTTGTTCTATGAAGCAGCTTATGGAAGATCTTGCCTTTCACTGATGACTTTAGGCATTTTTATTGAGTAGCATAAACTAGAATTGATGTAAGAAACTAAGAAAATGTCTTTTAAGCATAATAATTATTCCAAGTCATCATTTCTTTTTTTTTTTTTTTTTTTTTTTTTTTTTTTTAGTTAAATCAGTATGCCAGTGCACTCATTTAAACCTGCAAGACAAATGTCAGGAGAAATGAAGCTAGTCGTGACATATGCCACCTCCAGAAATTACACTAATTGGCACACATACTCCACTGTGTATACATTTTGAGCTAGTTAAGCCATCTTCATTTATTCATTCTCAGAGATGCAACCTTAAGAACAAGAGGATGGCCACAGCAGGTCATCCTCCAGCTCAGTGTCTGCGTTTCTTAGTTTCTTGTTGGAGAAAGAGTTTAGAAGCAGGTCAGACATGCCCTAAAATGACCCTGACATATTCTCCCAGCCTCCAGTATTTGTAGTTAAGTTGATTCCTGAGAAAAAAAAGATGTCTTTATATTAATAATCATCACTAGCCTTTTCCATCCAATTTTTTCCGGAGCTTTCTGTACCTGGAAATGTTGAGTCTGCAGTGCATCCTTTAGTGAGGATCTGTTTAAATATGTATTATATGAAGATAGATTTCTTTTTTTTTTTTTTGTTCTGTATGGCTCATAAAAAAGCCATTATTTCCATGTTGCCCACAAGAAGAAATAGTCTACCAGATTACGCCTTTGCATTATTGTTGACTAAGATTGCACTTGTGAGTGTTTGCAGGTATCTGCATGTCTTTCCTATTCTTAGAATTTCCTCTTGAGAGGGTTTTTTGTTTGTTTGTTTGTTTGTTTTCAAATTGGAATGAATTTAAAAATTTGTGAGACAGGCCTAGCTAATGTCATCACTTCTCCTTTTTTTTTTTTCTTTTTTTTTTTTCTGTTTCCATTTTCATTTCTCTTTCCCCTCTTTTTCTTTGTTCTCTTCCTCTAAATGGTTATGTCATCCTTATCTTTACCTGTACTTTCCCCCCCCACCACTCTTTGACACCCTAATCAGATCACAAATAGACAGCAATGATGATTCTTCACCTCCAGACATTCATACCCAACCACGGAAATTTGGCTTTCCACAAAGTACCCCATTGGTATTCCAAAGGCTTTGCTGCCCTTAATGGAGCTATCTCCATTTACCTCAGCCAACAAACTCAACTACAGAGCATAATGAGTGTGGAGTGAATCACTCCTAGATTTGAAGCATCCTTTAAGCCAGGAAAGCCCATCTCGTGTTGCTCCTCACAGCTTCTTTCACGCAGCTGACACAGTTCTCAGCTTCCTGGCGAGCAGCAAACAGAAAGGCTCCTTGAGAACAAAGTATGAGCTAAATAAAATAGAACTATGTCTGTGGCGTTGCCATAGCAATCGGAGCTCATGTCTGAGGCCAAAATGGTACAACTCTCGTCTCCGATACAGGAACCGTGTCCAGTTGCCATGGCAACTCAGAAAGGCTTGTACCTCGATTTTGGAGCCTCCACAATTCAAAATAAATAATTAAATAAATAGGGACTCCTAGGGATCTATTTAGAGCTTGTGCATTCTCAGTGCTAGCTTACGATTACAAAATGCTGAAGCCAAACAACTTGTTAAACCCCATCAATAAATCCCACAGCTTTTTCAGAAGCCCATACAGACACCCTATCCATATCGGATGCTATTAATTTCTTCTTTTCAGACGTGTGAAAATGTTTTATGGACTGTTGCCTGCTGGCATGTGTTTCAAGGCATCGTGTTACATGGCGCGCGGGTAGCTCTGATGCTAGACAGCAGAGTCTGGAACTGCGATGCCCAAGGACATGTTCATCAGAGATCTGCAATAACAGTTAGAAAAGAAGGGAGCAAATAACAGTTTTGCCACACAGGCAAATGTTGGAGGAAGTCAAAAATAAAATTAAAATCAAAATTAATATGCTATTTTTCTTAATGTAGCTATATGATTGCTATGTATTTCCGTGTAAGAAAGGTAGCTTGAATGACTGTTAACCAAGGGTTAAAAATATCTCAAGTCCACTGAGGAGAAGAAAAAAAAAATAAATCTTTTAATTTAAGTACAAATAATTGGCAGAACACTATCGGGGAGCTGGATTCTTGCCTAGACATAGTCAATCTTTATCACTCCATATGTGACCTCAATTATGTTTTTGCCGTTAGAATTCTAAGAGCGAGAAAGCAGAAAACCAAAATGAAAAAAAAAAAGTAAAATTCCTATTACTTTGTGTAAAAATAACAATAAAAAAAACCACTTTTTTTCTTCTTCCTCTCCTCTGTTTCTGTATTAGAAGTAAATAAATGGCTCAATTTATTTTGTTGTTCTAGCAGTCCAGTTTGGTATGTGATACCATGAATCACCATGCATCTTCAAAAGACTTCAAAAGGTTTCTCCTGCACATTTTCCTTTTAAAATGACAGGTAGCTAAGTTATGTATAGGTATACAAGGTTTTTGATGCTTCTTGCACACACTAAATAATGTCAAAACCAAACACTCTTTAAAGGAAAACAGCACAGAAAAGCATCCTACATAGATTATGAAGGGTTGTTTTATTCTTTCCTTCTGTAAATGAGTGTCTCATTTTTTGAGGATGCAGCTGTGTTTTTAATGCAAAATACCTAATATTTGAATCTCCTGCATTATACTGGCTTAGGCTTTACAAACCGATGGAACATCGAGAACAGGCAAGTGATAGCAGAACATTCCTTACACAACAGTCTATTTCTTGGCTAAAACAGTGGAGCTTAACACTCATGAGAGAAAACTTGGTAGAATTCCAGGCAGTCATTTTTTGGTTGTCATATAGAGGTGCTTCCAATTCTCTTTTTCTTGCTGGGAATGTTGTCAAAAATATGATAGATAGCAATGTTCGGAAAAGATATTTTGAGGTTAGGCTTTTCTCTCTGTAGCATAAGTAGGTTACAGTTAAATACAGGATGGCATGCAAATTATTTTTACAAAACTTTAATGAAAAAATTACCTATAAATTCTTCCTTGTGTATGTCAAAGGAAACAGCAAGTAATTTACTGTCATTTTATAAATGCGTATTAATTAAAAATTTATAATTTTCATAAAATTATGTATTGAGATACATAATTCTGCATATGCTTTGCAAAACAAATAAGACACTTATTATGACATCAACCTGTGTACTTTCTTTCTTACAGCCTGAATCATCATGAAAGGCATTGTCATTCTCTTTTAATCTGTTCTATTAGGATATCTTAGTAAGTATCTGTTAAAAATGAAATTATTGATTCATTTAGATTCCTATCCTCTGCTTCTTTCTTTTAAAATAAGTTTTTATTCATTACATCTTTCCCTTTTATACAAAGGGTATGAGAGGTTTTTTTTTTTTTTTTGACAGTCTGTTTAACATTGATGGTTGTCGACTTGTCAATAAGTAAGAATCTATGCTGAACACAATATAAAAGATAATGATTTCCCTAAACTGGGAATGGATATTTCAACTCTATTATGTGATGAAAACATGAAACAGTTTTCCTGGGGAAGATCTTGCAAACAAGTGTTTTGATCCTATTTACAATGAGCTCAGAAGAATCTTTCTGTAGACATAAACTGCAGTTTGAGTAAACTCTAATTGATAGTCCAAACTTTGAAGAGGTATTAACAGTTTCTTGAAAAGCATTATCCAAAAAAGAAATCAAAAAAGGCTTTTATCAGATCTTCTACCAAAATTTGTGCATCCATTGTGGAAAAAAAAAATGTAATTTCTTTTCTGCTTAGTTACTGATTCATTAGTGCAGTGGCTTTTATGGGCAATATCTATATTTATCTGCCTACTGTTATAAATATCATATTTTTCTACTCCAGTGTAATTATTACACATTATATAAATATTTAAATTATAGAATACATTTCTAATACCTATCACAGCTCCATGCAACAGGAACTCTGGTGATAGGCAACTAAGTAGTGGGTCAAACCACTCATGACCTCACAAGGGGAAGAAATATCCAAACAGACTCACGCAATTCAAATTTCTTACAAAAATGTAATAGGGAAAATTACAGGGCAGAACATCCTGACAATCTTGAGGTCAAATCAAGCATCATTTGTCCCTTTCCACTGGTGTAAATCTATTTCAGAAAAGCTAGTTGTTATAAGTACTAAATCATGTTATTCGACAATTTGCAAAGAAATGCCTGTGTGCTCTCATTCATATTAAATGTGTTTTGATAGGTGATCTGATAGTGGGCATATCTGGCATTAACAACTGTGGAACCACTTCCTGACTTGCAGAGGGCTTTGCTCCAAGAGAAATCTCATTAATTTCAATCTGGTTGTAATTAAGGCAATGTCTCTCTTGTCATTTGCAATCCATTTCAGCCAGAGACAAGGAGAACTAGCCTCAGATTCCTAGGAAAGGTTCCTTTGACTACAGTAGCTGCAGAAATGACAAACATTGTCAACTCTCAATGCATGGTATATTGTCTTCTAGAGTAAACACTACTTATTGCCATGAACAGCTGATGAACTGGCAAGAATCTCTTCCTTCACCAAAGCAATACTTTTTCCCCTAGTCTCAGTTTCACTGGTCCTGATGACACCTACACTGAGTCATATACTTTAGTAGCACAGAGATGAGTAATAAAAGCTTTGTTGAGTATTGAAAGACTCTCTGCTGTGCAAATGAGATGCTCTTTGTACATGTCAAAGGTGTCATTCATAAGAGAGCATTGCTTTCATTCAGAAATATCGTATTTGAAAAGAAGATTTCAACCTTCTGAAAAACCCAACAGCCACTGTTGCATTTTAGTAGAGCTTTGCATGTAATTCAAGTAAAAATGTCAAGTATACATACATATACATACCTATATATGTGCATATGTATGCATGGCAGATGATTCAGGTTTTTATTTCCTAGATGGTTCCTGCAACCTAACTGTTCTAAAGCAATGATAAGATCAGTTATATAATTTGTTACATAACAAGTTTCTTTTTCTATATCCCCCTCATTAAAAGATTTCAGAGCGAGTTGAACTGGATGAAGAAAACCTTAGGGTGAGCATTTGCAAAAGGAAACACTTACAAGATTTGTAGTTTTAGGGTCACGTCTACCCCAGCAGACTGGTTAATTGAAAGTCAACAGCAATCTAAAGGGAACTTGAGCTCTAGAATGGAAACCAATATACGGTAATACAAATGAAAATCAGAAGAAAAACAATTCAATGAGAGAGTCTCTTGCAACTTTCTCAATATCTTTTGTCTTTCTATTAGTCCGTGTCTATCCTTTAGGGTTCTTTTATAAATCTACTAGGCTCAAGTCCTTCAATTAAAATGCAAATGATTAAAAGGCAAAGTGATTGAGACAGCTTTTTAGCAGCTAAGAAAGTGGTTTCAGAGGGTTTTGAGCCTCTCACTCTTCAGTCCCTCTTGGTGAATGCTGTGCTTATAACAATGAGGCCCTAAATGGACTTAATCCTCCAGACAGCACGAGCAATATGCATGAATATCCAAACTGTCAGAGAAGAAAATGACATCAGAACAAGATCTGCTACTGCATTCTTTTAGTTGCTGCTGGTAAGAATATATAAGGAGAAAAAGAACTAGTTAGGTGGGGAAAAAATGAAATGAGCTGAAAAAAGGAATCATGAAACCATTCATGAAAAGTTTTAATATGAAACAAAGAAAGAAGTCTGAAATATGGGCATTTTTTTTTCTATATGCAGTCTACTAAACCACTTCAACATTTATATTAGGCAGTGGAAGAAGAAGCAACTCCAGACATAGGTATTCAAGGCCAAGTCTTCAAGTGGTGTCCAAAATTAAGTTTAATTATGATCAGCAGTGAATTTGCCACTCCTGATTTCTTTCAATGCCTAAATGAACAATAAGTAATGTATTTCACTGTCACAACTGTGTGTCATATGCGCACACATAATAAATTTCTTGTAATTTGCACAATTAAGCAATAATCTAGGCTGTCACATGCATCTGAAGAAGAATAGCAATTAAACCATTTTATATATAAAAAAAAGTATTCTATTTACGAGGAAAATTGAACTTCAGCTCTTGGTAAAACAAAAAAAAAAATGAAGATTCAGAAAAATGAAAGAGTAGAAAATGTCATTGGAAAGAAACAGCAGCACCTCCCTAACAAACAGAAAATGCACGTGTCCTCATCTCACCTAACTTTTACTTACAGAAAATGGCTGACCCCAGATGCTGGGCTGTGATGAACAGAGACAACCTGAGAAGTGAGGATCCCCATGAATTTGGGAGCAATTATTCAGCTCAGCTGAAAATATGAATACCACGTGTTAGAATTGAGTCCCTGTGCTGTGGATAAAAGCATATATGTGCCCTTTGGCTGAGTGCTGAATTGAAGATCTGTTGGGAGGTTTCTGTTGCTGCATGGATGAAGCTCTCATCAGCTTTTCACTGGAAAGACTATCTTGATGAAAGAAACAATTTTAAATCATTTGTCAAAGTTGTTTTTAGCCGAAGTGATTACTGCTCTGATACTTTGCTGGCAATTTGACTTTGTTGTTGTTGTTCCTTAAATGTCTACAATAAACACATTTATCCATCAAACAAGAGTATTTATTAAGTAAACAAGTGCCTGTCTTCTCTCATACTTCTCTGTTTATCTCATGCTGGGCTAAAATACTGTGAAATAAACAATTGCTACTATTTTTGGTTTGATATCCAGACCAAAAGTGCAGAGACACATTTAGCCAAGAATCCTTTATTTTCAAATGTATAGTTGATCTGAATCTCCAAAATGATGAGGAAATGTTAAGTGTTCTCTCATTTAAAGCAAAGTCTGAAAGGTGTAGCCAGGATTTGAGTTTCACATAAAGGTTTATGCACAGACATATGCCGTGAAGTAACATATTCCTCAAGAAACTATCTTTAGTTTTATTAGGAAGGGAAAGCTCTGGGCTTTTCATCTTGTTTTCGGAGAACAGATTCAAAGTCCAAACTCAAGAATGTTTTATCAGGGCAAAACAAAATAATAGGTTAATTTCTAAGTATTTTAGGTCAGAGGTTTATCCAAAAATGTTCAATTTTTATCCAGCTCCTCGATCATGAGCAGCTGGAAGATGTCTCAATCTCCCACAAATTCAATACGTCTCAAGAGTTAAGAATTGTGTCCAATTTCCCCATCTAGTCTTAAAACTGCTATACTGTGCTTTCTTTTCTCCTTTGATAACGGTTCATCTGACTTTTGAAGTGTCCACCTTTGACTATTCCCTTGCTGACTGGAAGGTTTCACTCCAGCACCCTTGTTCCCTGATTGTCCATGCCACTTAGCAGCACCATGTGGTATCCACTAAGGGCACTAACTTAAACATGGATGGCATAGAAGGCTGGTTAATGAGAAGCCTGAAGTGACAGGGCTCAGAGCCTGCCCAGACAAGCAAGTTTTCATTCCTGAGAGACTTATAATTTCTCTTCTACTCTACTGCATTTTTATTAACAATTTCTCATGTAAGTATAATGTGATCCTTGCTATGCCATCTCTTTTCACAGAATGATAGAATCATAGAATCCTTGAAAGGGACGTCTGGAGGTTTTATTTCATCTTTGTCTCTATACAGTCTTGCACATAGTCTCTCACACATCTGTTTTTTTTTTTTTCTTGAATGCTTTTTTTTTCCCTCATCAATATATATTCTTTCCTCATGAATCATGATGCAAATTTCTTGCCAAAAAAAAACCACTAATTTCTTTTCCATCTGCTTCATCTTTTTTCCCATTTGGTCATAAGTTCCTAATTTTAGGTATTTCCCATCAATCTTTTAGCATTCATCTGAAGTTAGAAACTTAGTCATCATATTCTCCTACTGTAGACAAACAGAGGGAATAACGTGTCTCTCTCTCTAGTACTTTTCTCTTTCCATTGGCCTTGCAGTGTTGCCATCAGCACCAGCTAATTCTTTTAAGAGAGGTAAGATCTCTTATCTGGTCAGAAATCTGCTGGTCTGCTGATCTGCTGCTGATAAGAGCCCAGCAGAAAGAGGAGGACTAGAGAAAACATGGGTCTGCCGTTGAATGGGGTGGGTGCCTTGACGGCAGAGGAGACAGAGAAGGCAATGTTATTAAATCCCTTCTTTGCTTCTGTCTTTACTGCTAAGGCTAGTCCCTATGAACTGCAAAATCTGGACATAAGAGAGAAAACTGGGAGAGAAGAAGACTTTCCATTGGTTGAGGAGGATTGAGTTATAGATTATTTAGGCAAACTAGACACCTGTAAATCTATGGATCCAGATGAGATGCACCCAAGAGTGCTGAGGGAACTGGTAGAGGTCATTGCTGAGCTGGTCTACATCATCTTTGAGATGTTATGGAGAGTGGGGAGGTGCCGAAGGACTGGAAGAAAGCCAACATCACTCCAGTCTTCAAAAAGAGCAAGAGGGAGGAGCCAGGGAACCACAGGCCAATCAGCCTCATCTGCATCCCTGGAAAAGAAGGTGATCAGGAGTCATCAGCATGGATTCAGCAAAGGGAAGTCATGTTTGATCAACCTAAGAGCCTTCTATGATGGACTGGATGGATAGAGCCATGGATGTTGTCTACCTTGATTACAGCAAAGCTTTCAAGACTGTCTCCTGTAACACCCTCATAGGAAAGCTCAGGAAGTATCGGTTAGATCAGCGGACAGTGAGATGGATTAGAACTGACTGGATGGCAGAGCTCAGAGGGTGGTAAGAAATGAGGTTCAGTCTAGTCGGAGGTCTGTGGTTAGTGGTGTCCCCTAGGGGGTCAGTACGGGGCCCAGTGCTGATAAACTTGTTCACCAACGACTTGGGTGAGGGCACAGAATGCACACTCAGCTGATTTGTAGATGATACAAAACTGGGTGGATTGGTTGACAGTCCACCCAGTCCACTGACTGTGCTGTCATTCAGAAGGACCTAGACAGGTTGGAGAGTTGGGCAGAGAGGAACATCATGAGGTTCAACAAGGACAAGTACAGAGTCTTGACCTGGGAAGCAATAACCCCAGGCAGTACAGACTAGGGGATGACCTGCTGGAAATCAGCTCTGTGAAGAGGGACCTGGGAGTCCTGGTTGACACCAAGTTAAACATGAGCCAGCAGTGCCCTCGTGGCCAAGAAGGCCAATGGGCTCCTGGCTGCATCAGCAGGAGTGTTGCCAGCAGGTCAAGGGAGTTGATCCTGCCCCTCTGCTCGGCTCTGGTGAGGCCGCACCTGGAGTACTGTGTGCAGTTCTGGGCTCCCCAGTAT